>CM038556.1:22258291-22385095 GCA_021527575.1 Ensete glaucum | reverse complement strand
GATCTAATCTTGTTTTGCACTTGTAGCTTTCTAAGATCTAGTCGCAAGGCATGAGTTCCTCCTTTCGTAATCGCCACACCCCTAGGGTGGTGAGCTTCGATGGCTTCTACCGCTTGCTCTATGGCTCCAAAAGCTTGCACTATACCCCGTTGAGACCCCCAGCTTTGCTATTGTTTCATCGCAGTCCAGCATATTGCACACCATGAAGCGGTACTCGTCACCATGCTAATCACCATCGCCATCGGTCTTTGAGTGCGAGCGGGTGACATCGTAGACCAACTAAGATAAAGACACCCGAGGATGAACACAACAGCATCCTATTCTGTGGCAACAAACATTTTCTCTTCATCTAACAGTAGCTACTAACAGAATTTATCCTGCCTTGCCAGATCCTTAAAAGAAGCAAGTCTTCCTTGATTCTGCAACTCACTAGAAGAAACCCATCTGCAAGAAGCGCTCTCCATTGCCAAGCCAGTGCCTGAAGCTCAGGCTGGTCTACAAGCGGTGGCAACGCCTTCTCGCCAGGAACTACTTCTACTCCCTCCATAGGAGCCTCAAAAGATTGGATCTACATCATTAGAGGATGGCAATCTACCTCCCCAAGTCCTCCTCTACAGCCTCACCTCCTTCCACCATCCCGGCTGCTTCCCCTTCTATAAGCAACAACAATAGCATCGATGTGACAGAGGCATCTTTGCAGCATCAATACTCTTCCTCCCAGATCTATGCATCATCGCTTCCATCAATAATCTAAAGGTTTTCTACAGTGACTCATCGCTGCCACTCCCCTTACTGCCATTATAACAAAAAGCTTTCTCAGACGCTGCTGCAAGCGAGATTACTAGCATTTTGTCGCATCTGGTAGCCACCCTTCCGATTCGAACTCGATCGAATGCTACAATCTTATGGCTCGCTGCGCAGATTTTGTCGTCAATGGACATCATCGCATCACCACCATTTGGTTGCCCATGGTGATTGCAATCCACTGTGGACTTCACACCACCACTGCCTCATCATCAACTGCCAATGCTCGAAGCAACAGCTACCCTCTAGGATGCACCTTCATCCCGACATTGGAGCAATTATGGCAGTCAACTTCCCTGCAAACAACAACGTCATTTTCTAATCGCATAGTGTAGCATCGACAGCCAACTTCATCTCTTCTTTCCACTTCTTCTTTTGCTAATAACATATAACTGCATCCTTTCCTTCGCCATCCTGGAAAAGGGTGCCATCGACTTGTTATGGACTTAGCTAATTTTGCCCAAGTCGTGTAACACCCTTACATATCCATATATAAAGGTCACCTCTGAAACCTCTTAGGGTCCCTTAGGACCTACAAAAGAGAAACCGGGTTCGAGAAAGTATTTCCTACCGGATCCATAAGTAACCACTTTAACAAACACTTTCTATAATTAATGTAAATTATAATCATGGACTTTACTAGCTCCGAACAGTTGCACACAAAGGATCAACGTCTATTACATACTGAAGTTGTCATTAGTGTCCACATGACATAACTCTCATTTACAAGCTAAAATCGGCCATGAAAGCTAACCAAACGAGGGTTGTCAAGCCTATTACAAGCTCACTACTTGCTATACAAAGCATGTACAGAAACTGAAAGACACCGATAAATATGAGCATTATATCGAACACCTTATTTATATTTTTATTTAGAACATTCTCTCTCACTTATTCCTTCAATATTCTTGTCGAAGCCACTGTAGACACTGATCTCCTAACCTTTTGCTGAATCTTCAATCTTCTACTTTGGCTGCAACACGCCTCTTAGCTCCCAGCTGCTCTCCACCATTATTGTTGAGTAGTTGAACTCGATCCATCGCTTCAACTCACCAATGATTGACTCTAGTTTGGGGTCAACTGAGTTGTGCTAATCTTTATTAATTCTTACAGATCTTTTTGATAAATAAAAAGATCTTATTTTGCGCTAGCATCTCAAACATCTCATGTCACTTAAACTAGGTGGATGCTTGTTGAAACTTTAACTAGCATCGCTTCACAGACTTTAAAGTTTTTGAGGTATTTCCTTCACAAAATTTATCCATCAATTCTTCTTCAACTTAGTTGTCACTTCCAAGTAGGTTCGTATCACTTTCACTTTCGATTGACCTTCTATTGGGAAGTGAAGTGGACAATCTATTCTCAGTAGCACTGATCAACATTTGTGAGGATTTGACACCTCTTCCATTAGATTTATTTAAAGGGTATTTAAACTTATGTAAAGCTCCTCTGCAAGATAATAAGAGAAATGAGAAACTCATTTTCGCCCATTCTCTTAGGAGTTGAGAATGCAAAGTTACTTTACTTCGTCCGCCTCCCTGAGTTTGTACTTCATGCATTGAGTTGGTAACTAGTCTTCGCCTGCTTTTTGCTCATACTTGTCAATCACTCGAAATGTTTGTATTTCTTACATTGAGTTAACTACTATGATTTGCCTTCTCTCTATCATCAAACTTTCAGAATGCAAGAAGTTTGACCTAAAAGAGCAAAATTTCACCCCAACTTAGAGCAAGTCTTCGATAGTTTTGGTTGCCTTTGAGATCGTACCATCTTTTCCATTATCTTTGATACCTACTCCTCTAAGTAGAAAAGGTACAATACTATGTACCCAACTGTTCCTTGGTTAAGCACTCCTGCATTAACCTGAAGTCCCCTTCTTTTGGCTATCTTGATGAGAAGCACATTGAGACCAGTCTTATGATGTTCTTTGGCCTCTGTTCTTCAGCCTTGTCTTGGTACTTGGGGTTTGTCTCTCAATTCTCCACCTCTTTGGCCCCTTCTATGACCAATGCTCTCCCTCCTTGAGAGGAAAGGATTGATGAGTCCAAGGAAGTCCCACCTTTATAGTACTATGGCACTGTCAAGCCCATAATCTTACTATCTATTACCTTGCATCTACATCCCTTTCTTCATGATTAGTAGATATACCTCTATGGTACTATGGCACTCCTTGAGTCCACCTCCTTTTTTTGACACTTTACTTTTGAGCTAAGCCCTTTGGACTTGTTGTTACTTCCTCGCCTTTTGACCACTTGCTTTAACACCCTTTGTTGAATCTAGGATTACGATGATAAAGTCAATTGATGGGTTATTGATCTAACAAGATTATTAGAATTGATTAATGCAGGATTAATTAGATAGAATAATTATTACAATCAGGATTAGCCAAGGTCAAGTCCATGCATCGGGTCGATGTGGTTGGGAACTCGCATCGACTTCGAGGGTATCCGAGTTTGATAGAATGACACAAGGGAGTTTGCGGAAGATGAACGAGACTCGTCGGAGGATTGTCGGGGGTAGTCGAAAAGCTTACCGGGAGTTAGGATGTTCTTATAATGGATATTTGATAATTATGATTATATTTAATTAAGTCATAATTAGCATCGTGCAGGACTAACTATAACAGGAGCAATGGAATTACAACCAGATAATGGGCCAAGATCAAGCTTCAGCGTCGGGCTGGGGTTTAGACGATGTAGTGGGATCTCACCGGAGTTCGCTAGGAGATTCACCGAAGGATCAAGAAGCTTGCTAGGAACATATCGGGAGATTACTGGAAGAAGAACATAGGACTCACCGCAAGAATGCCAGAGGCTACCGGATTGGCAGGAGTTAGGTCTTGATTTAGCTTGATTAGTCATTAAGTGTTGTGATCATTGAGTTATAGTTAGGGTTTGAGTCCAAATTAAGTTGGATTTGGAAGGAATCTAAATCAACTCAATGAGGCAACCGGGTCCACTATAGGATTTAGTTAAGCTCAATTAATTAACCAAGGGAATGGTCAACTGATGATTCAAGTCAGAATTCAAAAAGTGGAGGGAACCACTTTTGTGAAAATTTTGATAGATAAACCATCGATGAGTGGCGGGTCCAAATTGAGTTGGATTTGGAAAGAATCCAAATCAACTCAATGAGGCAACTGGATCCACTATAGGGTTTGGTTGAGCTCAGATTGAGCTTAATTAGTTGACCAAGGGAATGGTCAACTGATGGTTCAAGCCAGAATTTGAAAAGTAGATGGAACCACTTTTGTAAATATTTCAACAAGTAAACTATTGATGAGCAGCGGTTGTACCACCGCCTAGGCTTTAGGCGATAGATTGGACAATTGAACCACCCATACCCAGGAATTTAGGTACTTTTGATGGTTGATCTGCTTAGAACCAGTAGGTAAACCGTTTGTACCCTAGTGTTTGGGTGACTGAGCCACCCAGGTCGGTGGGTAAGCCGCCCGTATCTAGTTTTTCCAGGTACGTTCGATTTTGGCTCTGGTTTTGAAGTCAATTTGGGGCCTATAAATACCCTAAGTTTTATTATATTCTATATAATAATTTTGGGGATTATATTATGAGAAAATAATATATAAAAATTATAAGAAAAAGAAAAGGGGTAAGGGAGTAATCAAAGAGTGTAACCTTGTCTCCCTTATAACCAAAGTGTAAGGGTTTGGTCTTCACCCAAAGAGGATCAGAGTGAACGCTGTGCCTCAAGAAGGAGGACTCGAGAGTGTACATAGGTCGTTGGTGCCAAACCACTAAAAAATTGTAAGTGTTTCCTTACTTTCATTGCTTACATATTTTTGTATTGACGCTTCTGATTTAACTCAACTCTTTGAAAGCAAAGTTTTCATGATAAGTTCTTTCCTTCAAACGTTGCTTATCTTTCCAATTTGCTTATTAACTTAGCAACTTTCTTTTAATCACTCACTCATTTTACTAGAACGAAAAGCTTCGGATTTCTTATCTTAGTTTAATCGAAAAGTTTTCATCTGAACTAAAAATTTACACTTGTACTAATTCAACCCCCCCCCTCTCTCTTAGTGCCAATTGATCCTAACACCCCTGTGTTCTCTGAGTAGTTTTCCTTAGTCAATGGAAATATAGGCTACAATTCTCGTGCATCGTCTCCCATCTTGTTGCAAGGCTCACGTTAATTTTGTTCTCCTTAGCTTCCTCGGTAACAACGTTCGCTTGCTCGGTCATGTCCTCTGACTTGCCAGGCTCCTTTAAGCGAATATGAGCACTAAATCAGTCAAACTCTCCAACTACTCCGATTATACCTCTGTATGATTAAGTCCCCTATGGGGACTCACTAGTATTTACAATATGAATTCTTTCTTGGTAGTACATAACCCCCATATGCTGATGAGCAAGGCTTTTATCCGATACAAGATTCGATGCGTATACACGGAAGACTCTAAGGTACCATGGCATTCACTCCTTGAATCCATAGTCCTTCTTGTTATTGTGTTGTTCACCAAAGTGGAGCTCCCAGTAGCTCCTGATCATAACTCCGAATGATCATAACTCAACTCTTTGAAAGCAAAATTTTCATGATAAGTTCTTTCCTTCAAACGTTGCTATGTTTATGGTTTGCTTATTAACTTAGCAACTTTCTTTTTACTCACTCGTTTCACTAAGAACGAAAAGCTTTGGATTTTTATCTTGGTTTAATCAAAAGTTTTTATCTAAACTGAAAATTATACTTGCACTAATTCAACACCACCACCCCTCTCTTAGTGCTAATTAATCCTAACAATTGGTATAGGAGCTATGTTTTTCTTATTTGGTTTAACACCCAAGAGAAATGATATTTTCGGTATTAAATAGGGTCAATGCATTATAAGTCCTCCTATGTTTAATGGGAGACTACACATCTTGAAAAATTCAATGCGTATCTTTTTATTTCGATAGATTTCGATTTGTGGTGTCTTATTGAAAAGATTTTCAGAAGTCATCCAATCCTATAAATGATTGGAATAATTATGAAAAATAAATATTTTCTTAAATACAAAGGCTATGATTGTCTTATATTGTGCACTTGATCAAAATGAATTTGATCGGGTTTCTTGTTTTGATTTGGCTTTCGATATATGACACCCAAGAGAAATGAAAGCACATTAAATCTAAATGAATCATTAAATAAAGATCTTACAAAAATGAAGAAGAAGAATACTTTTCAAAGAACAGGAAAGATAATAAACTGAGAACAAATGAAAATATTCCAAAGAACAGGAAGGAATTTGAACTGAGAATATATGACTCCTCGAGTGAAATCTCGAGTGATGAGGACCTTGAACCCTTGATAAATGAAGTAGATAAATTAATGAACATGAATCTTAAAAATAATCTAAATATAGATAAAACCTTTTGCTATGAATGCAAGAAGCCGAGGAGCTTCAAAGATGAAATGCACAACCAAGAAGTGGAGAACCTTACTCTTTTGGCCATCGACAATGAGGTTAGTGATTCATTAAGTATTTCTTTTTTAGAATTATTAAACATATTCCATGATTTATTTTATGAGTTTAGAAAACTTAGCAAATCGTTTAAACTTCTTAAGAATTATCATAAATTGCTAGTTAGTAGACTTGACGAAATGCATGACTTACTAATATCACACAACAACACATGCTCTAAATGTAAGATACTAGATAGTGTTAAAGAAGAAAACATCATGCTTAAATCAATACTAAAAAATTTCAAATAGGAAATAAATCCATAAATATGATCCTTTCCAATAAGGGTCATATTAATAGTAGAAATGACATAAGCTTTATTGGTAATATTCAACAAAAGCCAACTATCTTTACGAAAGGACCTACATTAAATGTACTACCAAAAATCAGCTGTAATTTTTGTAGAAGATTAGGACATATGACCTATAAATGTTCATTTAAAAATTATAGTCCACATAAATTAATTTGGGTTCCTAAAGGAACCATAAACAACCTTAAGCCATTAGAAAAAATAGGAAGTACATACCATGAAGGACCCAAACTCAAATGAGTACCTAAATCAAAACCTCCCATAATATAAAGTTGCATCCTAACAAAGCTAGGAGCACTAAGTAATATTTTGAAAGTCGATGCTCTAGACTTAAGATCTAATACTCTTTCAAAGCTCACTAGCCTATGTAACAATAATAAAAAAAATATTTGAATTAAGATGTTTGAAACTTAATAATCCTTGTTTCTATTATAACAAATCCTTTTATTGAAAATAGTTCATCATTATATAATTAATCTTGATGATGCATAGCTAGAGCATACTAGAATTAGAAAGAAGAAAGTATAGTTAACTTAAATAAAAGTTATATCTATGAAAGATAGATTTTGATGATGATTATTGGATTGATGTGTATTAACTTATGTTGATGATTTATATTATTTTTGAATCTAAAAATCATATATGAAATCATCTTTCTTTAAAAGAAAACTTCTTGATAACATGATAGAATCTTCTAACATGCAAAAATCATTGGATTTAAAATGAATCAAAGCTTTTGTTTGAAAATATTTTTGGAATGATCATAATGAAATTTTGTTTTTGACTTTAAATGTCAATGCATTCTTGAAATAAATTTCAAAAGAAGGATAATTCTTCTTGATAGAATATTTATCCCATGAATCCTTCAACAAAGATAAAATGATATATTTATTGTTTAATCTCTTTAACTACCAAAAAAATAATAAACTTTAGCTATTTTCTTTTGGAAACTATGATGACTTCATTGAAATTTTTTGAAAAGTGATTTTTGATGATGATTTTGGATATGTTTTCAAATAATTTTATTTTAAAAAGAGATTAATGAATCAATTATGTTATTTTTATGATTCTCTTGAACTATGACAATAATTTTGACGATTTGATGATTTGAACTTGAATAAATTATTATCATGATTTTGGCAAGTGTAGAAAATAAAACTTGAAAATCTTCTTATGAACCATATTCTTGAAAACTTGAAATTTCATATATATACATCAAGATCTTCTACCTTTTTATTCCTTAAAATTAACTCATGATCTTCATATCTATAATATGATATCTTTATGAGATGAAGACTCTTCTTTGTTTTCTTATGGTTCTATTTTATCATCTAAGATGAGATTTATTAAATTAAATTATGTCCTTAATATTCATGAATGTCTTTTGATATCAATATTTATCTTGATATGATTTATTTTCAAACTCATGAATGACATAACTTATTACCAAAATTAGTATTTCTTAAATTTATGATAAGTTGAAAATTGAAAGATATTTATATTATCATGAATATTTTCTTAATTTCTTGACTTTTACGTTATGGGAATCACATTATTGATCTCTATAATTTTTTCTTTTTAATAAAAAAGGAGATTTATGATCTTAACAATAATAATTAAAATTTTTATCAAGATCATTCTTCTTTTTTATTAAAAAAAATTATCTTGGATGAATTGAGATTATCCCATAAGACTTATTTTTATTATTCACAAAAAAGAGAGAGAAAAAAACTTATTAAACGAAATCATGTCTTTTGATATTCAAAATTTGATTTTATCTTTAATAACATGATCTCCTTGTATTTTTTGGCATAATTTGAATATGAATGCTAAGAAGAAATTATGTCATTGAATTTATTTCTTGACATTGACAAAAAAAAAAGGAGAGATGAAATTATTAATATGATTAGAAGTAAATTTGGATATGATAACATTGAATAAGGAATAATTACTTTGAAGAAAATTAGGACTTTCTAAATACATGCAAAATACTTTATTTACAATTTGAGCTTGATCTACTATCATGCCTTCTTATGAAATTCTTGATGCTTTTTATCAAAATTTATAATAAGTAATTTTTTTGCTATACTTATTGCATGAGATGATTTTAAATGCATAAGTAGCTCTTAAACTTTTGAATCTCATTGAATATCTTAGAGTTTTAAGCTTAATTTCAAAATTCACATCTATAAAATTTACATCTTTAAAATTGTGCATTCTTGTGATATGATATTTTTTATTTCTCTACCTTGATTCTACCTTCTTGCTCACACAAAGTAGAGAAAGAAAATCACTAGCATTTCAAGAGACTAATAATCTATTAATTAAATTTTGAATATTTTGAAAGTTATTTTGATTATTTTAAAATTAAATGAGTGATTTACTTATATTGTGGTTTTGATTTCTTAGAATTATAACTTCAAATATTTTATGAATCAAAATCTTTTTTTATTTGTTCTCGTATTATTTAAAAGAAAATTTTATACAAATCATGAACTTAACAACTTAAGATTTCTTACGAATGAATCAAGAGATTTTATTTTATTTGTTTCTCTTATAATTTATCTCTTAATAGTCATAATTTATCTTCATGAATTGTACATCTCATCACTATGTTAATTTTTCTTGATATATTTCATGTAATGATTTGAAAAATGATGTAATGGAAAAAAAATTGCACTATCTCTTCTTTTTGACAATGACAAAGGGGGGACAAACTTGTTTGCTTGCACGATATAAATTTGCTAAATTGCACTTCTCAAAAGAGAAGAAAGAACTTACTAGCTTGCATATTCTAAAGTGATGAAATATTTGCTAAATTGTCAAGCTCTCATATATCAAAATTTGCTAAATTTACTTCTCCTTTTGTTGATGACAAGAGGGAGAAGATATAATGATATGAAATCATGTATGATGATATTGCATGTTGATTTTTGAAAATATATATGATGATTTGAAATAAAAATTATAATTTTATAATATAATGTATTGCATATGATGTGGTTAAAATAGTTTCAACTTGGACTTTTGAGCTAATCTTGATACTCTATTTGAAATTTATTAAGAGCTCTTATTAATGATGTTTTATAACTCCTCCCTCATTTTATTTTCTTCTTTTTCATAAGAGGAAGAAAATTATTTATCACTCAAGTTGTATTTTACAAAGGGAGAGCAAAGACTCATGTGACTTAAAATCCTTAGCCCTATATTTCACCTTTTGTTAAGGACAAAGGAGAGAAATATATATTGATGACACATGATATTAATTGATGACTCATGGTATTGATGATATACATTGATAACATATGATATGGATATGGATTGGACATCTTGAATATGGATATGAGTGCATAATTCTTATTATGATTTGATGACTCGATGAAATTCATGATTTGATGACTTGATGCAAATTTATGTTAAAATTTGAATAAAATATTAATTGCTTAAATTTAAGAGTGTGTGATTCTCTTAAATTTAAGCGACTTAGATTTAGGGTGAGTTAGGATTAACTCCTGTCATCAACTGATTATCATCATCAAAAAGGGGGAGATTGTTGAATTTTGGATTTTGATGATAAAATCAATTAATGGGTTATTGATCTAATAAGATTGTTAGAATTGATTGATGCAGGATTAATTATGATAGAATGATTATTACAATCAAGATTGGTCAATGTCAAGTCCATGCATTGGGTCGATACGGTTGGGAACTCTCTAGGAGTACGTCGGGAGCTCACCAAGGGTATCGGGAGTTTGCCAAGATAGCACAAGGGAGTCACCAGAAGAAAACCAAGACTCATTGGAGGATTGTCGAGGATAGCCGAAAAGCTTGCTAGGAGTTAAGATGGTCTTGTAATGGATGTTTGGCAATTATGATTGTATTTAATTAAGTCATAATTAGCATCGTGTAGGACCAACTATGACAGGAGCAATGAAGTTACAACCAGATGATGGGCCAAGATCAAGCTTGAGTATCGGGCTGGGGTTCGGATAATATAGTGGGTCGAAGTTTGCTAGGAGATTCTTCAAAGGGATTGGGAAGCTCATAGGGAACATATCGGGAGATTGCTAGAAGAAGACCATAGGACTCGCCACAAGAATGCCGGATTAGTTATTAAGTGTTGTAATCATTGAGTCATAGTTAGAGTTTGAGTCCAAATTGAGTTGGATTTGGAAGGAATCTAAATAAACTCAATGAGGTAACCGAGTCCACTATAGGGTTTAGTTGAGCTCAGGTTGAGCTCAATTATTTGTCCAAGAGAATGGTCAACTGATGGTTCAAGTCGAAATTCGAAAAGTGGAGGGAACCACTTTTGCAAAAATTCTAACGAGTAAACCGCTGGTGAGCGGTTGGTGTACCCCCACCACCCAAGCTTTCGGGCAGCTAACCCACTTAGTCTCGGCGGTTCAACTGCCCGTACCCAGAAATCTAGGTACTTTTAATAGTTGATCCGCCCAGAACCAGTGGGTAAACCGCTTGTACCCTAGTGTTCGGGTGGTTGAGCCACCTAGATCGACGGATAAACCACCCGTACCCAATTTTCCTAGGTATGTTGGATTTTGGCTCTGATTTTGAAGCCAATTTGGGGCCTATAAATACCTCAAGTTTTATTACATTTTATACAATAGTTTTTGAAGATTATATTATGATAAAATATTATGTGAGAATTGTTAATAAAAGAAAAGGGATAAGAGAGTGATCAAAGAGTGTAATCTTGTCTCCCTTGTAAGCAAAGTGTAAGGGTTTGATCTTCACCTAAAGAAGATCGGTAGTGGATGCTGGTGTGCCTCAAGGAGGACCCGGGATTGGACATAGGTCATTGATGCTGAACCACTATAAAAATTATGAGTGTTTCCTTACTTTTATTACTTACATATTTTTGTATTGATGCTTCTGATTTAACTCAACTCTTTGAAAGCAAAGTTTTCATGATATGTTTTTTCCTTAAAACGTAGCATATCTTTCTGATTTGCTTATTAATTGAGCAACTTTCTTTTAATCACTCACTCGTTTCACTAAGAATGAAAACTTCATATTTCCTATCTTGGTTTAATCGAAAAGTTTCATCTAAACTGAAAAGTTATACTTGCACTAATTCACTCGCCCCCCTCGTAGTGCCAATTGATCTTAATACATCTGTGTTCTCTGAGCAGTTTCCCTTGGTCAATGGAAATACAGGCTGCAACTCTCATGCATCACCTCTCATCTTCTTGCAGGTCTCGTGCTGATTCTATTCTCCTTAATTTCCTCGGTAGTAACTTACGTGCTCGATCTTGTCATTTAACTTGTCGCTCCTTTGCGAATATGAGTACTAAAGTAGTCAAACTCTCAAATTGCTCGATCATACCTCAGATGATCAAGTCCCCATGGGACATTAGTATTTGCAATATGAATTCTCTCTTGGTGGTACATAACCTTGATATGTTGATGACCAAGGCTTTCATCTGATGCAAGATTCGATGTGCACACACAAAAGACCCACCTTTAAGGTACCATATCATTCACTCCTTAAATCCATAGTCCTTCTTGTCATTGTATTGTTCACCAAAATGGAGCTCCCAATAGCTCTTGATCATAACTCTGCATGATCATGTCCCTTATAAGACTTATCTCGTATGTTGTGTTGCCTCGAACTATTTCACCATGATCCGCATCATGTCACCTCTTGGTGATATATTCATTGCAACTCGGACTACGATCTCTCCATATATGGCCTCTCAGACATCATAGGACCTCCGCCACCTCCTATTGTGTTCGTTCCTTTAGCAGTTCACCTTCGTCCACCCATTCTCGGGTCACACCGAGACGAAGCATCGCTCTACAATAGTCTATTACGTAGTAGCTCTCAAAATCTCCAGACTTCACTAGAATTGATGCACCATTGTCTGGATCCATGGCCTCTATACCCCACTAGCACAATCTCCACTACGCACCACTTTCTTCATGACAACTCGAATGACAGTACTATGGCATATTCTTTAAGAGTACCTACCGCTATATCATCTTGCCCCATGCTAAGGCCTTCTAATCCCAACTTCACCTCCGTAAGTTAGATCACCTTAGTTCCTCCGTCAAATGCATCTATGAGACAAGATGTATGTGCCTCGAAGCTCCCTTCGTCTTTAGCACCATGCAGGATGAGTCATGCTGGTTACAGGCACCCTGCAAGCCAATCACGTGAGTGATGGCACATGTGACACGTTGTGTAATTTTTTTTCTTATAATTAATATTGGCATATTCTCATATTATATTATTTATTACATATATAGTGTGATGTCCTTGGTTCTGTGCAATGGGAATCAGATCGTGATGAGATCATGATAATGAGATCGATTCACCTTTAAGCACAGCTCCTAAATAATCCCGGTCATAAGTTACTCAAAAGGGACATTGAGATAACCGGATAGATCAGTGTACTATATACCCATCTATATGATGGAGGCGGCTGGTCTCATAGCCACTTGTGTGGAGACACTAAGGATATAGTACAGGTGCTCATTAGAGAATGAGTTCACCGAATGATCTGCTTATGGAATGTTGTATGGTTAATGATACCTAATGTTAGAGAGCGATTCCATAGTCCCAGTTGTGTATCTGGTTCTTAAAATTAAGACACCAAGGATGCCTTATATGAGTACTCCTTTCTTCGATGTCAGACTTACAGGTTTGAAAAGTTCTAGATCTGGTACTTCTGGTTATCGGGATTGGTAGCCAACCTTATGAAGGTAATTGAGTATCGATAAAGGATTATCCACTCTCGGTATCATGAGATAAATATCCCATATGTGCTTACTCAGACAATCCCTGGTCAGGGTCATTCGGATTGAGAGAGAAGGAGTTCTTGGTAGAATCGAATAGAGCAAGACAAATTGATTCTATGTGACGACCATGTCCAATATATGGTTTTTGAGATATTATTTGGATGAGGGATTATAGATACATGATAATTGTGGACAGACAGGTCCGACGGATTCGATCCCCCTGTACTGTCTCAGAACTATGGCGTAGTGGCCTAGTACATCTATAGTCGATGAGTCGAGTGAATTATTATGAGGATAATAATTCACTATATCAAAAAGAATTCTGATGGGAGTGACTCACTCGATGTCGGGACTAGAGGGTCACACATATATGGTGGATGCTTTAGCGAATAGAGGATTGGATGAAGATCTAATTAGCCCCTATTCTCATTAGATGAGACCCTATACTGATGGGCTCCTTGCTTAAGGCCCAATTAGAGGCCTAAGAAGATTATTGCATAGAGATCCAATAATGCAAGATTAGTGGATTCTTGGATAGAGATCCAACACCCACTAAGGTAGGAGCCCTAGGGTTTTTGGTACCTCTCTATAAATAGGAGGGGAAACTCATGGTTGATAGGCTGCAGCTTTAGGCACCACCTCCTATTCTCCTCCCTCCTCGAGCAAGAGTTGTATGATCGATTGGAGGAGTTTCAGAGAGATCCATCGTGTAGATACCGCTAGAGAGGAGGCACTTGACCTCCTTCATCTTCTCTATCTGGATTTGGAATATAAGGATATACGATCTCCCTAGGTAAAATCAATCTCTCACACATCGCGACTTTATTGGTTTTTACATTTTTCTCACGACCCTAATCTTTTGCACGATGATTTGATCTATGTGGGAAATCGATTTTTGATTTCTACGCATGTGATACACTGAGGTTTCCCAATAGTGGTATTAGAGCTAAGGTTTTCATGCGAAAGATTGGTTTTAAACTATATGTGATGAGATTGAATTGCATAGAATCATTCTACATGTTCATGTTGTGTTTTCGCAGCAACAAGGAGGAGGCGGCCACGGCCAACCCCCGGAGGGTTGGCCGGCCACCATGTAGGGCCGACCACCCGGCGGCAGGGCTGCGGACCGAAGGCCCCCTAGGCGGCCCTGACTAGGAATCCCGCTGAGGTTTCCCAACAAGTCCGCCCAAGTTGCTCCACTCCTCGATTTGTATTGAGTTGATGGTGGCTCACCATTCCACGGGTCAACCCTCCTTTGAGTTAAATTTCCACATCGACTCTAAGTGTGCCTTCGAATGATGTTACCATAGATTACTCTCTCACTTGATCTAGCATTGCATCCACCAGTACATTACTTCATGCGAGATCATGTGATGTCTCCTAGCCGCTTGCTTATTTCATTGAGATTTGTGAAGTTGTGAGGTACTTCTCCTCAATATGTGTGGTCCATTGTATATGATTCTACGTTTGGAGAATTAGGACTTATCCCTCCTGGATATCTATCTTATTGGAGCAACTCCTCTTTGCATCATATTCTTTGGAAGTTTTAAAGATCACCATCCCCTTGGACTACTCTGTCTTGCTGAACATCTATGTATTGTTCTACGCTCATAGATGTGCTTGCTAGATTGTGACTCTTCGTCAATACCCACTGCACCCTTCAAGGCTAGCAACGTGCTAAACTTGTTGCACACTTTAGCCTCTTATGGACGTATCCTTTCCATGGAGAAAGTTTCAATGCTTCATAGTGCCATGTTTTGATTGCCTTGGGATGGCCATGAACACTTCATCATCTACATGCAAGCCCTTGCATAAGTATCAAATTCTTCAAATTAGTAATTTCTCTCACCTCTATGAGCTTTGCATAACTTTTTCAGTCATTGCATAACAAATCTCACTTTGTATGGTCTCATCTTTTACTAAGCGCCCGCTTGCCTTGAGTACCAACAAGTTTAGTTGCTAACGTTGAGCCATAGCTCAAACTTAGCCATCCCAACCATTATGCACTATGCATTCTTCCTAGCTTGCTTGTCCTCGTGGTGGCTCTTAGAAAGGATTAGTCATTCCTCGAATGCCAATATTAGATGCTCGCTTATCTAAGTGACTCTTTTCCCTATATCTCAATTTTCATTTCACCCAAATGGTGCTGTGCCCTCCATTCAGCCCAGATAGGTCCCCTATATATGCATGGCAAGTGTTTTGCATGTACTTGTCATGCTCTAATACCATCGTCATAGACTTAGTGGTTTTACATAAGTGGTGAGACACTCTTGTATGTCCATAAAGGTCAGCCTCCTCGAAACCTCCTAGGGTCATTTAGGACCTACAAAAGATAAAATGATTTAGAGAAAGCATTACCCATAGGATCCTGGCGACAACTTTAGCAAACACTTTATATAGCCAATACAAATTACAACCATAGACTTTACCACTGAATGGTTGCAGAAAGGATCAAGGTCTATAATAAATCAAGTCTCCATAAGTGTCCACATGACAACTCTCATTTACAAGCCAAAACTAGCCATAAAGATAACCAAACAAGAGGCCAAGCCTATTACTTGCTACACAAAGCATGTACAAAAATTGAAAGACACAGACAAACATAAGCATTACATCGAACACCTTGTTTATATTTTTGTCCGTGATAGACTGTTGCAAGCATCGCTTGTATTCCCTTCGCTCATAGCAGGATTTGTCCTCTTGCAGGATGCGTTTGAGCCACCCAAGTCATAACAAATGGTAAGCAGTTTTATTTTGCATTATGGACTATATCCTCCTTTGCCATATTTGTAAATTGAAGACCTACAATTTGCTTAGTTCCCTCAGTTGCTCAACTAAATCTAGCTCAACAGTGATTTCCTATCGATCTGTCATAGTCTTCCATCTTGATCTCTCAACCAGAACATCTTCTCATAATGTCTTCCTCATCTACCTCTGACGCTTCAGTTCTTGTCCATACCGAGAACCCTAGCTCCTCTCAATATATAGGCCTTATTTCTATTAACATTGTATCTCTCATCCCCTTTAAATTATACAAAGGCTGCAACTATGTATTGTGGCGTGCATAATTTTCTAATCTTCTATTTGAATATGATTTACTAGTCTATGTTAACAACTCTCTTAGTTGCCCACCAATAGTGGTCGGTATCTTAGTAGAACCCGTCTAATATTAAGTCCAGCCTATAAACTATGGTTATGCTAAGATCGTCTTATTCTCCAAAGCAATTCAAGCCTCATTGGATCTATCGCCTCACTCATATCTTTATGTACTCTGTTACAGACGCATGGTGCAAGTTGCAAACTACCTTAGCAAATCATTCGTGTGCTCGAGCTTCCATAATTCAGACCCACGACTCCCCAATTGCTAGGATTAATTGACACTAAGAGGGGGGGGGGGTGGTGAATTAGTCCAAGTGCTTAAAACTTCGGTTTAAGAAAACTTTCGTTCAAAGTAAAATCAGAAATCAGAAACATTTCTTGAAATTTAAATACATGAGCAAATCAAACTTAAGATCAAAAATTTTTGATTTAGCTAATAAATGCTGAAATTAAACAGAAAGAGAAAAACTTATAATTTATAGTAGTTTGACCACAACTTGGCCTATGTCCACTTCCCGAGTCCTCTTCGTCGAGGCTCATCGGTGTCCACTACTGATCTTCTTCGGGTGAAGACTAAACCTTTACACTTCTCACATTTTCATAAGTTCAGGAGAGGAACCTTATAAATATTTTACTTACAACTCACAAGAGAGACCTTTACAAGGATTACAACACTTACTCGCTCACTCCCTTTGCCCCTTTCCTTTTCTTGCATAATTTTAGCGCACTTTTTTTCATAGTTTTCTTTCCCAATTTCTTGTGCAAAAAACTTGGGATATTTATAGACCCCAATTGGCTTCAGAAAAGGAGCTAAAAATCCAAACATATCTGAAAAATCTAGGTACGGTGGTACAATCACCAACGTTGGTCTTCACCGAAAGCTACCTTGAAAACACCGTGATGGTAGTGCAACCACCGACCTAGGTGGTATGACCACCGACCTAGGTGGTGAAAATATTGCCCACTAGCGATACTACTACCAAGAACCCCGAAAAAGTGTTTCCTACACTTTTCTATTCCCCACTTATACCTTCAATTAACCTCTTTCTAGATCAACCAAATGAGCTTAACCTGAGCTCAATCTAAACCCAAACGTGGATCCAGTTTGCCTCAATTGAGTTAATCTAGATTTCTTCTAAACTTAACTTAATTAGGACTAAAACCTAACTATGACTCATAGATTACAACCATACAAGACTCTCAATTTCAACAATCAACCTAACCCCTAGCAGTCTGACAACCTACGACAATCTTCCGGTGAGTATTATTGTCTCATTCCGGTGATCTCCCTATAACCTTAACTCCCCCTATGTCCATGCCACAATCTAAATAAAGTAAACTTAAATTTAAGAGAACCAAATACTCTTGAATTCTAGTATCATGATATAACATTTCAAATAATTTTAATCAAAAGATATAATATTACATTCATTTATCAATTTCAAAAATGATATAACATCAATTTCAAACATTTTTGCCTGAAGTCATCAATCATCAAAGATTTTGTAAGTACACAACATTACATTCATGCATCAATCATACATTAATTTTAAATCTTCCCTCTTAAGTCATCAATCATTTCTCCCCCATTATTTATCAATAAAAAATACCCATTTTATCATTTTCTTAGATGTGTCATCAATATATCATTTCTCCCCCTTTATCATCAACAAAAAGATAAAATATTTAGCAACAAGGCACATAATCTTATGATGTGTCAAATTTCTTCATACTTGTAAAATATTGATTATACATCTAAAAATTTAGTGCATCATTACCCCCCCTTTGTAAAATAGGATAAGAGACATAATTTTCTCATAAAAAATCTTTCTCCCTTTTTTTGAATAAGAAAGAAGAAGAAATGAGGGGGTGCCAAAGATTCAAAAATTAGTATCCAAAAATATTAATGAGGGAGTGATACATTTAAAAGTATTCATTAAGGATATAAAAGATCCATGGATCAAAATAATTTTTGAGAGAGGATATAAAAGAGAGATTATTTCAAGTATCACAAAAGTTCATGTCACATAATTTTCTTTTGTAAATATTCATCAAGATTAATAATCTTTAAGAAAGGATAAAAATATCATTACAAAAAGAACTTCGAATCTCATTCTTATAATGTCAATTTCAAGGAGAATCAGTTCGGAAAAGAGCTTAAGAAATCCAAAAAGAATTAAGAGCTACTCATGCAATTAACTTCATCTTATGTAATTATTTATTACATCAAAGATTCGGTTAAACAAAAAGTTTATGAATCACATGATGTAAAACAATCTTATGCATTCGAAAGATTTGAAATCATCTCATGTAAATTTTAAAAAGAAGCTCATTTTGCAGAAACAAGAATATGATGATAACTCATGCATTGGAAGATTTAAAATCATTTCAAATTTTCTCATAATCAAATTGTTCCTCGTCTATTGGCTTTGTTGTTAAGATATCAATTTTCTCTTTCTTTGTGATTGCTAAAAAGAAAATGATGCTATAATTTTTCTTTTATATCAATGTTCTAATTACACCCAAAATTACAAAAGGATTATGTCATTAAAGATGAAAAATCAAATATTTAAGTACCAAAAGACATGATTTAATAAATTTGCCCCTCTTTTTTTGTTTGTGAATTTCAACATAAGTAATCAAGAAATGTTATGTATTTAAAATTTCAAGTAAAATAGAAATCAAATCATGTAAATCTCATGTATTTAAAATTTCTAATATTCTTTTAAGCAACTCGCTCCTCATCCAATGTTAGAATATTTTTTATATTCAATTTTCTTTTAATCAAATTAATAATTTTGTCTCCCCCTTTTTTATTGTCAAAAAGAATTATGATGATATGTTTTATTTCTAACTATAAGTACAAAGGGATCATATCATTAAAGATCAAAATCAATTCTTTAAGTGCTAAAAGACATGATTTAATTGAATAACTCTCATAACAAGAAATCTTATTTGATCTAAATAATCTGGATTAAAAATCTTAAATTATAAAAGTTAAAATCATAAATCTTATTTTTAGCAAAATGAGAAATCATAGAAGTTAAAATTTTAATTTTCATTAAGGATATGACAAGTCAGAATGTTCATAATAAGGAAAATCTCATTTAATTTTTAACTCATAATAATTTTGAGAGATATTAATTTGGTCAAAAGTTATACTAAAAAGAAAGTCAGAAATAATTATATTATGAATGATATTATTATCAAATCATGAATGTCAAAGGATATGATTTATTTGACAAATCTCTTCCTAGAAAGATTCAAAGCTTTAGAAATCTTAGGAGATCAAATAAAAAGAGTATCCATTCATAAAAAATCAAATTATAAATATCAAGATCATGAATAAATTGTAAAGAAGAAAAGATATAAGATCTTAATTTGTATATAGGAAACTTCAAGTTATCAAGAATATGGTTCATAAGAAGATCTTCAAGTTATTATTCCGAAGAGATAAATTATAATTTATTTATATAATTCTCTTTGAACGAACTTAATTTATATAAGGATTTCTAGTTTCAATTTCTTAAGATGTCAAGATTATGATTTAAGTTATCAAATCATTAAAATCAAGAAATATCAATAAAGTTTAATAGATTCATCAATCTCTTTCATAAAATTATTTGAAAACGTATCCAAAATCATCATCAAAATCGCTTTTTCGAAAATTTCAATGAAGACCACATAGATTGTTTTTTAAAAAAATAGCTTAAGTTTTCTAATTTATTTTTGTACTTGCATGCTCTCCTTATGCATCATCAAGATTAGTTGTATATCCCTGAACCATTTTTAATAAAAAAATTTGTTATAATTGAAACAAATATCATTAAGTTTCAATCATCTTGATTTAAATAATTTTTCCTTATTTTTATGATTTTGGCTAGAGAGCTTGATAAGTGAGTTAGATCTCAAGTCATATGGCTTAAGCATCCACTATCAAGATATCATTCATTTTTGCTCCTAGCCTTGTTAAGCGATAACTCTACAAGCTGGGGAGTTTTGGTTTAAGTACACATTTGAATTTGGATCTCTCATAAATGTTCTTCCCATTTCTCTAATGACTTGAGTTGTTTATGGTTTTCTAGGAACCCAAATTAATTTCTGTGGACTATATTTTTTAAATGAACACTGTAAGATATGTCTCCTAATTTACTATAAAAGTTGTGTCTAATTTTAGATGAAGAGTTTAAAGTGAGTCCTTTAATGAAGATAGTTGGCTTTTATTAATGATTGCCCACAAAGCTTGTACCTTCTTTCTTATGATCATGACCCTTATTTACAAGGATTATGTTTAGGGATTTATTCTATATTTTAAATTTTTTAAATTTTGTTTTAACATAATATTTTTCTTTTTAACTGCCTCTAGTGACTCACATTTAGAGCAAGTTGATGCTCCATATATGTTTTCAAATTTACAAACTATTGATGCATGCTCTTCCTTAACTAATTTATAGGATTTGCTAATATTTCTAAAAGTAAATGAGCGTGAAAGTAAATGAGACAATAGGTGAGTTACTTACCTCATTATGGTTAGCCATGAGCGTGAAAGTCTCCACTTCTCGGTTGTGCTCTTCATCTTTGAAGTATATCAACTTCTTGCATTCATATCAAGAAGTTTTGTCCATTTTAAGATCATTTTTATAGTTTATGTTTATTAATTTTTCTAGTTCATTTGTTATAAGTTCAAAGTTCTTATCACTCGAGGTTTTACTCGAGGAGTCATCTGTTGTCCTCAGTTTTATTTTCTTCCTATTCTTTAGAAGGTATTGTCTTATGTTCTTAATTCACTATCCTTCCTATTCTTTAGAAGGTGTTCTTCAAATTTATTTTTGAAAACTTTTTCATTTAATGATTCACTTAGATTAATTATGCTTTTATGTGCCATTTCTAATGTATGCCAAATCTCAAAAGTTGAATCACATGTAGAAACCTGATCAAACTCATTCTTATCAAAAGCACAAAATAAAATATTCATTGCTTTTGTATTTAAAGAAAAAGTCTTCTTTTCTAAATCATTCCATTTGTTCATTGGTTTGGAAGACTTTTCAAGATCATTCTCAATGATGTGTCATAAATCAAAATCTATAGAATTCAAAAAAATATGCATTCTAATTTTTCAATATGTGTAGTCTATCCCGTTGAACGTTGGAGAACTTATAATACATTAACCTTTGTTAATGTCATAATAATTTATTTACTCACTTGAGTGTTAATCCAATGAGTACAACGTGACTGATACCAATTGTTAGGATCAATTGACACTAAAAGGGGGGGGGGGGAGGAGGGAGTGAATTAGTGCAAGTGCTGAAAATTTTGGTTTAAGAAAACTTTCGCTCAAAGTAAAATCAGAAATTGAAAGCATTTCTTAGAATTTGAATATGTGAGCGAATCAAACTTTAGATAAAAAATTTTTGATTTGGCTAATGAATTCTAAAATTAAACAAAGAGAGAAAAACTTATAATTTATAGTGGTTCGGCCACAACTTAGCCTACGTCCACTTCCTAAGTCCTCTTCGTTTAGAACCATCGGTATCCATTACTGATCTTCTTCGAGTGAAGACCAAGCCCTTACACTTCTTACTCTCCTTTTCACAAGTTCAGGAGTGGAACCTTATAAGTATTTCATATACAACTCACAAGGGAGACTTTTACGAGGATTACAACACTTTCTTGCTCACTCTCTTGCCCCCTTTCTTTTTCTTGCCCACTTTTAGCACACTTTTTTTCACAATTTTCTTACCCAATTTCTTATGCTCAATGCAATAAAACTTAGGGTATTAAAGACCCCAATTAGCTACAGAAAATGGAGCCAACAATTCAAACGTATCCATAAAATGGTGCAGACGATTATCGATATCGATGGTACTGCCATCTAAAGCTACCCTAAAAATAGGGCGATGGTGGTATAATCATCGACTTGGGTGGTACAACCATCACCAACCATCGGTACTATCATCGGGAATCCTAGAAAATTATTTTCTATACTTTTCTATTCCTGACTTATACATTCAGTTGACCCCTTTCCAGGTCAACCAAATGAGCTCAACCTAAGCTCAATCTAAACCCAAACATGGACCCAATTTGTCTTACTTGAGTTAATTTAGATTCCTTCTAAATTTAACTCAATTAGAACTAAAACCTAACTATGACTCATTGATTACAACCATACAAGACCATTAAGTTCGATAATTGACCTAACCCTCGGTAATCCAGCAACATTCGATAATCTTTCGATGAGTCTTACGGTCTTCTTCCAGTGATCTCTAAGTGTGTTCCCGGCGAGCTTCCCGATCTCTTCAGCGAACTCCTAGGGAACTCCTATCGAATCGTCTGAACCTTGGCCCGATGCCCGAATCTGGTTGTAATTCCTTTTCTTTATTGTACTTAATCCTACATTACTTTATCTAACACATATGTTAGATAAACAAACCATCAATTGATTTCATCATCAAAATCTGAGATTCAACACCAATATCGTTCGAAGAACTCTATGACAAGCTAACTGACTATGAGAGATTTTTGAAATATGAAAACAGGTTGCCAAGACCACCCATCACAGCTCAGGCCAGTCAAAAATATAAGAGGAAAAGCAACCAGTATACCAAGAATGCCCACAAAGGTTTAGCCAAACTACCTCCTAATCCTATGAGCACCAATCAGTCCTTCCCTCCTCTATACCCTCAATATTTCAATCTCAGCATCAGCAACTATCAAGGTGGCACCTTCTAGCCATGACGTCCTGCCCACACGAACCAAGAACGAGTCATATGTCAGTTGTGTGATAATGTTGGACACTCCATAAAAGTCTGCCTGTCTCGACCCATACTTCTTGCTCCATCAAATTGGCCTCATGTCACGGACAAAAATATAAAGAGGGTGCTCAATGTAATGCTCATGTATGTTTGTGTTTTTCGGGTTTTGTTCATACTTTATACAATAAGTAGCAGGCTAGTAGTAAGCTTGGCAGCCTTAGTTTGGTTAGCTTTCGTGGCCAATTTCGATTTGTAAATGAGAATTGTGTCATGTGGATACTTATGAAGACTTCGGTCTGTAATGGACCTTGATCCTTTGTGTGCGAACATTCATAGTTTGTAAAGTTCATGATTGTAATTTGTATTGGCTAGATAAAGTGTTTGCTAAAGTGGTTGCTTGTGAATCCTGTAAGAAATATTTTCTCTAACCCATTTTCTCTTTTGTAGGTCCTAAGGGACCATAGGAGGTTCCGGGGAGGCTGACATTTGTGGATGGACATGCATGGTGCCACACGACTTAGGCAAAACTAGCTGAGTTCGTGATACTTAGGCGAATCTCATGACTATTTCGACTACTAGTCAACAAAATTAGATCGTGGATCTGGTGCCTCTCATCATGTCACTTAGATATCCAAAACTTGTCCATCTACAACAACTATGGCAGAAATGAAGACATCGTGTTGGTAATGAAATCTCCATTACTCATACTAGTTCCACAATGCTTAATTTATATACCACAACTCTTATACTTGATGATATTATATGTGCACCACACATAAAAAAAAATCTTATTTTTGTTTCTCAATTCTATAAACAAAATAATACTTCAATTGAATTCTTTTCTAACTCTTTTCTTGTTAAGGATTTGAGCACAGGGGCATCCTTGGTCTAAGACCAGAATAAAAATGACATTTACGAGTAGTCGTCAGCTCTGCATATAACCCAGCCCACTACTCACTCTTCAATTACTACTCCACTTGACGTGTGGTATCGTCATCTTGGTCATCCTTTGTCCTCTTTCCAGTAGAAACTACTTTCTCGCTATTATCTTCCTAATTTTAAATCAAGTAGCATTATAACTTACTATAATGCTATCTTAGCAAAAAGAGTCATAGATGATCCTTTGGAATATCCGCCATATCTTGCTCTAAATCATTTGAAATTATTTATACGATGTTTGGGGCCTTACCCCAATCATTTCTTTTGATAAGTTTAGATTTTATATTATTTTCGTAGACTATTTTACCAAGTACACATGCTTATATCCTCTTCATCATAGATCTGAAGTTTCAATAATCTTTACCAACTTTAGAATGTTGGTCAAGAACTTTTTTCAATTTATAATTGAAATAATCTACTCTAATGGTGTATATCAAGCCCTCACGTTTTTTTTGTCAATTTATGGTATTCAACAACATAAGTCACCTCCACATAATCTTCAACTGGTTGGCTCAGCCGAATATAAACATTGACATATAGCTAAAACTGGTCTACCACTTCTACATCTCATGCCACCAATGTTTTGGTCAAGAATCTTTCAAACTATAGTTTACCTCATTAATCATTTGCTTACTCCAATCCTACAATATCAATCACCACTTGAGAAACTATTTCACAAATGTCCAAATATTCTAAAACTTAAAGAATTTGGCTACCTATATTATCCATGGTTATGTCCCTATGCCTTACAGAAGATGACACCTAGATCTCAGCCTTGTGTTTTCATCTGATACTCTCTTGAACATAATGTCTTCCGATGCTATGACCCTCATACTAATAAAATCTTTATTTCATGTCTTGTTACTTGTTTGGAGTCTACCTTCCCTTTTCATAACCCTGAGTCTCCTACCATGTGTCCAACTCCACCAAATTTGCATCATTGGAACACACCTCCGATCCCATCAATCGAGCCTCCAACCGCATCATCTAGTCATTCCCCTTTGAATCTGCACTCTTTTGTTACTCTAGTTCCCTCCTCACTCCCTCCCCTACTTTTTATTGGAACCCTTGCGGATTCTAAACTTAGGTTGATCTTTATAGGGGATCGACCTATTTGGTACTCTATAGGGATTCCTCCCTCGATTTTTTTGCACTATGGCTAAAATATAATTAATCTATTGATGATAAAAAGAGGGGAGAATACAAGCTATTTATAGTGCTTTTAAACACTAACTCCTAATAGGACTCCTACCTAAATAAACTCCAACTTCTAATAAACTTCTACTCCAAGTAAACCAAGACTCCTCTTCCCCTCAACTCCTAACCTCTAGCCAACTCCTAACCATGATGTGGTTGGTGGCTACAGGGGTCACTGACTCCTAATTTTATTCTTATTCCACCCTAAAGAGAGTCCAAGCTAAGTGGAACTCTCCCTCTCTTGCCCTAGCCAACCTCTCTTAAGAGGAGGAGGCAGCTATGAGACTCCTATCCCATAGGGACTCCTCCTTAACCCTAGCCAATTATTTCTTTACTAGGGGTTGATGGCTAGATTAGAGTTTATTACATTCATGACTCAATTAACTCTGACCCGTATCCAACTCCGACTCCTAATCAGACTCTAGTTCAGTTGAATCCTAACCCTACTAGGATTTTGGCTGATTTATTACAAGTGACTCAAATCTTCTCCTAGCCGAACAAATATCAGGTCTAGGTTGGCCACTAAGGCCCAATCTATGGACTCGATTCAACCGACTAGGACCATACTTAGCTAGGGTCATAACAGACCCGCTCTCTTCAAATCAACCTTGTCCTCGAGGCTAAGGCTCAATGATCTTTGGGTCCCGGTGCAAGTCTTCTTGAAGCTTCCTCATGGTTTCTATGATAGGCGTACCATGGTTTGACGGTCTAGCATTGTCTTGTATCTCTCCATCAGGGGTAGTAGTATCTGAATGGTGGTACATTATGATCATGCGATCTTATGTGATCATTAGTTGAACTTAAATCTCCTCATTAGTCGGGATATCAGGTGGGTGGATCTGGGCTGAGTCATCCTCTCTAAACTTTTATTTGCAGTGAGATACTTGGAGGATCAATTGTATTTTGATGCATCAACCTGATCCATAAGTCATGGCTCTATTGTAATCTCCAATTTTCAAGGGCCAAAGTAGTCGGGGATCACTTCCTTGAGGCTCGAATTTCCTATTGATAGGGCTGGAGATAAAGGAAACTCTATCTTCAATAGCAAACTTTCTTACCTTTCGTATTTGTCGGGGCTATTTCTTTCTTACATGGGCTACCACTTGATTATTTTTAATAGTATCCAAGCCCTCTTTTGGAATAATGATTGCCCTTTGATAAGGTCCTCGATAGTGTGAGCTCGTTCCGAGGTGGATAGGAGCAATAATTTTACCGAGCCTATTTTCACCTCTCCTTCGTGTGACTTGTATGATTTCCAAATTTTAAATTCAGTAGCAATTAGTACCCTTTACGGATCAAAAGCATCATGTGAAGTGTAGGGAGAGCCTCGATGCATATTAGGGTCGACCATCTTGTATGTGGATAACACAAATTATAGCACCGATGCACCAATCATAAACACTTTGTCAAAGTCGGTAAAGCTAGCCGGTAGAGAGTAGAGGCAACTTGGTGGATAACCTCTATTTCAAGCATCTCTCCTTTAGCTTTCTATAGGTGAGGATAATGACATGGCAGTGTTTGCTACTATTTTGCCGGAGAATCTGAATTCGGTGGTCATGCTTGGGTCGAAAGTAGGTTGCACGATTTGACAAAAATATCTAAAAATTTAGCAAGCGATTGGTGAAGGTTTGGGTCTTCGATTTTGTTGGCTCCTCCATAAAATGATGTTGAAGTTGCATCAAGAAGCTGCTATTCACTTTGTTCAAAATTTCTCCATTTGCTATGTGTAAATCGTCATTACATCGCTCCCGCATTTCCCACATAGGATCTCCTATTTCTCATGGCTTAAAAATTTTATATTAAATTTAAAAATATTACAGGGAGCATCACCTAATGTAATCAGCCATTTCATGTCAAGCATGACCTCATAATCATCAAGAGGAAGGAGGAAAAAAATTAGCAAGTATCTCTTGGTCCTGTTGTAATAATTTTACCAACGGGCATCTTTGGTCACACTTCAAAATTTGGCCGTCAGTGATCTTAACATCAAACCTACTGTAATCCTTGATATTTAGGGCCATCTGAGCATTAACCTTGTTGTTCATGAAATTATTAGTTCTCTTGGTATAGATGAGGATGGTGATTGGTTATTGCTTAACTAGTCCTACTTCCATCGTTTACGGGTTAGCATAGCTAGCAAGAGCATGCATCGTACAATCAACCGAATACTGTTCTTTATCCATGACCTCTTCCTTATGCTCTTGGACCACCCCTCCATATCTTTAATGGGGTTCAATTAGTAGGAGGTGCCCCTTTTGTAAGGATGATCGTGGCTCCATGGTTCATCATAATGACAACAAAGGTCCTTCGTTGATCTATCGCGTAGTCCTTCTCTGGTCAATTTCTTTGGTAGTGAAGGATGGCTAGGGATAGAGGGTACTAAAGGTTCATATGTTATTGGTCTAGGGGTGGTTTTCATCCTCCGAGCATCTTGGTTGAGTGATAGAATCTCGGGAGGAGCTTTGTAGATTTTGATCTCTAAGGGGATCAACTCTTAGAATGCTATAGGGTTTCTCCTCCTAGAACTCGACACAAGGCTGAATAAAAGATTAATCTTGCTTGATAAAAGAGAGGGCGGCTACATCATTATATAGGATTCTAAACCCTAGCCCATGGGATGCTTGCCTAAGTAAAATTACCCTTTGCCCTCCTATAACCGACCTAGGGAAACCAGCCAACCACCCAATAAAGAGGGCGATAGCCACTAAGTCCTAAGGCCCCAATCTAAACCCTAGTCATATTTCTTTATAGGATAGAAGTGGCTAGGTGGGGTTTTATTACAATCCCACAAGGTTTTTATCAACTACCTATAGGGTGATTAGAACTCAACCCTGCTGAAGTCCTATCAAGCCCATCCTCTTTAAATCAGCCTTGTCCTCAAGGTTAAGAGTCCATAAACTCTGGGAATCACATCTTCAGCTCCTCGTAAGACTCCCACGTTGTATTTTCGGATGGTAAATTATTTCACTTCATGAGTACTTCAGTTGAAAGGTGTCAACAACGTATCATAATCCTCCGATCAAGTATAGCTTCAAGTTGAGCTTGAATCTCAATCTCTCTATTAGGTCAATTTAGGTTTAGTTGGCCCCAGCCTTTATTTGTTGAGTTAAGGATAAACTAGTCCAATTCTAAGTTATTGATGTTTATACAGGTCAATCACAAAATAGAAATTATGATTAATTTAGCCTTCATATAATCTATAATCAAATACAAGGTAGTTTTGGAATTAAAGAATCATATTTATCGAATGAGCAATCGAAAGGATTCTGGAGTGGGGTTAGATACTTTTCCTTCAATGATCGTAGCACAAAGTACTTACTGTAACTACTTATTCTTATATTCCATCTTTTGCCGACCTGACTGACCTCTCTCTCTCTACTTAAAGTTCGTTATTGAATTATTCTAGCGCCTTGTATTCAATGTAAAAGTCAATTCTTTTATAGATTTGGAACTTGTCAACTCCCTGAGTGAGCAGAACTGCTTCATATACTGATCTTTAGCGCTCTCTTAAAGTTAGTTTAGAATTCCTACTTTAGAGTTTCATTCGTATTTTTGAGTTTGAAGACCTAAACTCCAGTATAAGATAGGTAAGTAGAAGAAAGAAATGGACAACTAATAATGAAGCTAAAAACTATGAATTGAAGAAGTCACCTATAGTAGAATGGATTTTCATATACAATATTAGAGAGTCTTTTTTTAATGTAGTGGTTTAGTGTATTAGTATTTGCACTTTAGTAGTGTTCGGCAGCTAAGTTTGAACCAACTCACATTCTCCCAATTTCAGCTTTAGTAAGAACACGTGGAAGATGAGATGGATCTTCGTCATCTGGGAGCTTTAATCTGTATGCCACGGCCCCAATACGCTCCAAAATCTGATATGGTCTATAGAATCATGGAGATAGCTTCATCGACGCTCTGGTGTAGATTGACGGCTACTTGTATGGTTGTATGCAAAGGTAAACCCAATCTCCTACCGAAAATTCTCGCTCGCCCCGGTGAGTGTCTACTTGTTGCTTCATATGAGCTTGGATAGCAGTTAGGTCATCTTTTAGCAATTACAGAAGCTTGTCCTTGTTAATTAAGTTTTGATCATCCTGATCCATTATGGCCACACCAATTACATATTTAAGTATTACAAGGGGCGATCAACCATATAATGCCTCATAGGAGGTACATTTAGTTGGTGAATGATAAGTTATGTTGTACCACCATTTGGCCTAAGGAAGCCACCTTGTCCACTCTTTAGGTTGGTGAAGCAATGTAAGTAAGTCTTGAGGCATCTGTTCACCACTTTTATTTGGTCATCCGTCTGTAGATGATAGATTGTTCTCATCTTTAATTGGGTGCCTTGTAGTTAGAAGAGCTCGGTCCAAAATTTACTTGTAAATACCCTGTCTTGGTCACTCTCAATTGACTTTGGCATCCCATACAGTTTTACAATATTTTTCACAAAAAGTTGAGCAATACTGACAGCGGTATAAGGATGTCTCACAGTATAGAAATGAGTATATTTGGTTAGATGATCTGCTACCATAAAGATCATGCTTTTACCTTAAGATGGTGGAAGCCCTTCGATGAAGTCCATGGAGATGTCAGTCCATGCTGAGTCCAGTATAGGTAGTGATTGTAAGTTTCTTGGACTTGACATTGTTTCACCTTTTCTGTTGGCATACATTACATTTAAATACATAATTATAAATCGATATTTTCATGCATCTCTAAAAGAAGTTTTGCTTCACCCTTTTATATGTTCTTGGAAATCTATAGTGCCCTGCTGAAGGTGAAGAGTGCAACTCATACAAAATAATTTTGATGCAAGGGGAAGAAGGAACAATCACAATTAGGTCTTTGTAGCAGTCCTTGAATCCCAAATGTAGTAGCCCATGGAACCTGGATTCTTCTCTAATTTTTTTATGATGCCTCGGGTTTCTGGGCCGCTCTTCCACTCCTATCTAATGTCTTTGAGGAAGCCGGTGGAGGGAAGGGTGATGGCTGAAATTTTGGCTTCTCCTGGTAGCCGAGATAGAGCATCCGCAACAACATTCTCTTTCCCCTTTCGACTAATAATTTCATAATCAAAGCCAAGAAGTTTAGTTACCCACTATTATTGCTCGGGAAGATATTTTCTGCTCTAAAAAATACTTGAGGCTTCGATGGTGTCTTAATGAAGTGTTGGTTGATCAAGTAGGGTATCTACTTCGTGATGGCATGTACGATGGCAAGTATTTCTTTATCATATACGGACATTTTAAGATGGGAGGGAGATAAAGCCTTGCTGGTGTAAGCAAGAGGTCAGCCATCTTACATTCGAATAGCCCCAATTCCAACTCAGTGTCGGCCTCAATCATGAAGGTGCGACTTGAACCGGACAGTGCTAGGACTGGCATCATCGTCATGGTTGCCTTGAGTCATTCAAAGGCTATGGAAGCTTTTTTCGACCATAAGAAAGAGTCTTTCTCCAGTAGAGATGTGAGTGGAGCACTGATCCTACTATAATCTTTCATGAATTTTCAATAGTAGCCCGTGAGTCTAAGGAAGCCATGCAGTGATTTTATGTTCATAGGTTTCGGTCATCCTTGCATTACTTCGATCTTTGTCAGGTCTATCGCCACTCCATCCTCTAATATAATATACCCTCGATACTCCACTTTATGATATAAAAAGCTACACTTTGATTGTTTGACATAAAGGGTATTCTCCCGAAGGATTGTTAGAACAATTAGCAAGTGCTGAGAATGCATATCAAGTGTAGGGCTATAAATGAGAATATCATCAAAAAATACCAACATAAACTTGTATAGAAACCTCCGGGAAATATTATTCATCAATCTTTGAAAAGTAGAAGGAGCATTCATAAGTCCAAGGGCATTACCAAAAACTTGTAGTGGTCGTTATACACGTGAGTACTTGAGTAAGGAGTTCACCTATTTTCTCAGAGACAATGGGATTCTATCCTAGTGGACACCTCATTATACACATCAGCTCAATGGTGTATCAGAAATGAGGCATCGACGTTGTTAGACATGGTGCGGTCCTTGATTAGTTTCACGACCTACCCATCTCATTCGGGTAAGCCCTAGAGACCGACTTACATTCTGAATAGAGTTCCATCAAAGTTGGTAGTGTCTACACCATATGAGATATGGAAAGGAAAGAAGTCCGATCTTAAGATTTTTAAGATTTGTGGGTCATCACCACATTAGAAGACACAACCCTAATAAGTTGGAATCAAGGATGAATAGTGCACATTCATTGGATACCCAAAGGAAACTTATGGGTATTATTTCTATCACCCTAAGGACCGAAAGATCTTTATTGCCAAAAGAGTCATGTTCCTTAAGAAGAAACGCATTCTTGGTGGAAATAATGGGAGCAAGATAGAATTGAGCGAGGTTAGAGAACCTAGCTCAAGCATCATTCCAAAGCCCGAGTCTATTCAAGTACCTAACACACAAGTTTTAACTTTATGTAGGTCTAGTAAAGTATCTCACTCTCCTGAAAGATATGTGGGACATATCATTGGAGATGACTCTCAAGATGTTGATCCTCAAACTTACGAGGAGGCTATTATGAGTATAGACTCTGGGAAGTAGCAAGAAGCTATAAATTCTGAGATGGATTCCATGTACTCTAATAAGGTGTGGAACCTTATGGATGCACTTGAGGGTATTATATCCATCGACTGCAAGTGGATCTTCAAGAAAAAGATTAGAGTGAATGGAAAAATAGAGACCTACAAAGCAAGGCTGGTAGCTAAAGGATATCATCAAAGACAAGGAGTTGACTATGACGAAACCTTTTCACCTGTAGTCATACTTAAGTCCATTAGAATTATTTTAGCCATTGCAGCACACTATGACTATGAGATCTGGCAGATGGATGTCAAAGTGGCATTCCTTAATGGCAACCTCGAGGAGGAGGTGTATATAATACAACCAGAGGGATTCGTATTCAAAAAGAGTCCAGATAAAGTATGCAGGTTGCTTAGATCAATTTATGGATTGGAACACAAGATTTGATGAGGTGATTAGATCTTATGACTTTGTTAAGAACGAAGATGAGCCTTGTATGTACAGTAAGATAAGTGGGAGCACTATCACCTTCTTGGTGCTATATATAGATGACATCCTAATCATTGGGAATGATGTAGGAATGCTTTCCACAGTAAAGGCTTGGCTATCCAGAAAATTCTCCATGAAAGACTCAGGGGAAGCATCCTATATTTTGGGGATTCGAATCTATAGAGATAGATCCAAAAGGATGCTTGGCTTGTCCAATCTAGGTACATAGACTCCATTGCCAAAAAATTTGTCATGGAGAATTCCAAGAGAGGTCTCATACCGATGAGATATGGAATATCACTTTTTAGGAGTATGTCTCCAAGGACTCCTGAAGAAAGGGCAGACATGGATAAGATACATTATGCCTTAGTAATAAGGTCTATCATGTATGCAATACTATGTACCAGGCCTGATATAGCACATGCTCTGAGTGTCACGGGCAGGTATCAGGTAGATCCAGGTTTAAAACGCTGGAAGGCAGTAAAGTGTATCCTTAAGTACTTGAGAAGGACTAAGGATCTTTTACTAGTATATGGAGGAGTAGCCTCCAGTTTAAGGGCTACACGGACTCAAGTTTTCATTCTGACATTGATGATAGCAAGTCAAATTTAGAGTATGTTTTCACCATGAATGGAAGAGTAGTAAGCTAGAAGAGTTCCAAGCAAGATACTACTGTTGACTCGACCACAAAGGAATACATTGTGACGAGCGAAAGGAAGGGGTATGGATGAAGAAGTTCAAGGATTTGGGAGTCATACCAAGCAACGTGGAGTGACTCCCATATATTGTGACAGGCGATAACTCTAACAAGGGAACCTGGTCTCAAAATTATTATGAGAAGGTTCCATCGATTAGAGCGATCATCACCCAAAAGATATAGCAATCGAAAGAGTTTCATCCAAGATAACATTACAGATCCGATGAAGCCGTTGGCTCAGTTGTTTTGAGCGTCACAGGATCGATGGGGATCGGACACATAGGTGATTAGCTTTTGGTCAAGTGGGCAATTTTCTGGTTCAGGCTCGCAAGCCAATCACGTGAGTGATGGCAAGTGTGACATGTGTGATCTTTTGCTTATGATTAATATTGATATATTCTCATATTATATATTATATATATATTGTGATGTCCTTGGTTATGTGCAATGAGAGTCGGATCGTAATGAGATCACAATAATGAGATCGATTCACTTTTAAACCGATCCTAAATAATCTAGTCATAGGTTACTCAAGAGGGACATTGAGATAACCGACGGATCGATGTACTATATACCCATCCATATGATGGAGGTGGTTGGTCTCATAGCCACTTATGTGGAGACACTAAGGATATATTATAAGTACTCATTGTAGAATAAGTACACTAATTGATCCGCTTATGGAATGTTATATAGTTAATGATACATAATGTTAGAGTGATTCTATAGTCCTAGTTGTGTATCTAGTCTTTAGACTTGAGACACTAAGGATGCCTTGTATAAGTACTCCTTTCTTTGACGCCAGAGTTTCAGGTTTGGAAAGTTCAAGATCTGGTACAATTGGTTATCGGGATTGGTAGCTAACCTTACATAGGCAATTGAGTGTCAATAAAAGATCATCCACTCTCGGTATTATAAGAGGAATAATCATATATGCTTGCTCAGATAAATCCTTAACTAGAGTCATTCGGATTGAGAGAGAAAGAGTTCTCCGGGAGAATCTGATTAGAGTGAGACTATGACAGATTCCATATATGACTGACAGTACCATGTCCAATATACGGTTTCTAGGATATTAGTTAGATGAGGGATTATAGATACACAGCGTGGATGACAGTCCGATGGATCTAATCCTCCCTATACCATCTAAGGACTATGGCGTAGTGGCCTAGTACATCCATAGTCGATGAGTCGAGTGAATTATTATGGGGATAATAATTCTCTATATCAGAAGGAGTTTTGATGGGAGTGACTCACGGCCAGCTCGGTATCGAGCCTAGAGGGTCACACACATATGGTAGATGCTTCAGTGAATAAAGGATTGGATGAAGATCCAATTAGCCCCTATTCTCATTAGATGAGACTCTATACTGATGGGCTCCTTGATTAAGGCCAAATTAGAGGCCTAAGGAGATTATTGGATAGAGATCCGATAATGTAAAATTAGTGGGTTATTGGATGGAGATCCAATACTCACTAAGGTAGGAGCCTTAGGGTTTTTGGTGACTCTCTATAAATAGGAGGGGAGACCCATGGTTTATAGGTTGCAGCTTTAGCCACCACCTCCTATTCTTCTCCCTCTATGCAAGAGACCATCCAATAACCCACTAAGGTAGGAGCCCTAGGGATTTTGGTGGCTCTCTATAAATAGGAGGGGAGACTCATGGTTGATAGGTTGCAGCTTTAGCCACCACCTCCTATTCTCTTCCCTCTCTCTGTGCAAGAGTTACGAGATCAGATTGGTGGAGTTTCACTATAGAGATTCATCGTGTGGATACCGCTAGAGAGGAGGACGCTTAACCTCTTTCATCTTCTCTATCTAGTTTTATTGGTTTTTACGTTTCTGTTGTGACCCCAATCTTTTATACGATGATTGATCTGCATGGGAAATCAGTTTTTTGTTTTGATTTCCGTTGTGCATGTGATGCTTCCTCTGAGGTTTTCCTAACATAATCATTTTTGAGTAATTTATAAGTTTTACTAATCTTTTTATACTCATCAAATAATTCATGAAAAGCATTTAACAACTCTTCAAAAGTAAAGGAGGCTTAGGAAGAGTTACTTACCACATTATGGATGGCCATGAGCACATAGTTTGCCACTTCTTCTTGGTTGTCTTCTTGATCTTTGGAGTGCCTTGGCTTCTGGAGTTCATAGCAAGAAGTTATGTCCTTTTTAAGTTCATTTTTATGTTTTTTATGTTTTTTATTTTTTTTATGAATTTTTTAGGTTCTTTTGTCATAAGTTCAAAGTCGTACTCCTCATCACTCGAGGAGTCATTTGTTGTTCTCAGTTTAATGTCATTCCTATTCTTTAGAAGATGTTCTTCTTATGTTCTCAGTATCAAATCCTTCTGTTCTTTGGAAGATTATTCTCATGTTCTTCTTTGCAAGTTATTTCATTTATCTTTTATTACTTTAATTTACTTATGCTTTTGTGTGTAACTTTTAATGTGTGTTATATATCGAAAGTTGAATCACAAGTAGAAACTTGATTAAATTCATTCTTATCTAAAGTATAAAACAAATCATTTATAGCCTTGGCATTTAAAGAAAATATCTTTCTTTCATGATGATTCCAATCATTTATAGGATTGGATGACTTTTCTAAAATCCATTTTCGATAATTTCATAATTCAAATCAAGAAAATCTATATTCTAGTTTCTCAATATGTGTATTCTGTCCCATTAAACATATAAGGACATATGATGGAATGACCCTTGTTCATGCCAGGAATAACCATTAAACTTGTTTGAGTGTTAATCCAATTGAGTCAAACGTGACTCTGATACCAACTATTAGGATCGAGTTGATATTAAGAGGGGGATGAATTAGTACAAGTGCTAAAAACTTGATTTGAAAATTATTACTCAAAGTAAAACCAAAATCGTAAGTTCTTTTCTTAGAAGTAGTTGAGAGCGACAAAATTCGATAATAATAATAAAGAGAACCAAAGAAAGATGCTCATGCTTTTTTAAGAACAATCAAATTCGAATGCAATAGTAAAGAGATGCAAAGGTAGAGATGCTCACATATTTTATAATGATTTGGTCAAAACTTTAACCTACGTCCACTCCTGATCCCTCTTCAATCGAGCCCAACCGGTGTCCACTATTAATCTTCTTTCATAAGTGAAGATCAAATACCCCTTTATACACCTTTCTCTATATCATAGGCTCAAGAGAATAATATTTACACTCTCCTTTTCTTAGGCTCAGCAGATCAACATTTACAACTTGATTTCAGCCCTTCACTTACTTACACAATTCACTCTTAAAAGAAAAAGGAAGCTCTCAACCCAATTCAATAGAATTTTATTAAATTTTTCCTTCAAATTATTATTTTTCCATATAGGAATACTTGGGATATTTATATATCTCAATTGGCTTTAAAAATTGGAGCCAAAATTTAACACTCTCTACAAAATCCAGATCGCAAGCATTGGTGGTACTACCGACGAAAGTGCCTTAGAAAACTGGGCACGATGGTACCACCATCGACTAGTGGTACCACCACCAGTAGCCAGCGGTACCACCGCCAAGAATCCTGAAATAGTACTTTCTATGTATTGTTTCATACCCAAGTATACCTTCTGTTAACCCCTTTCTAAGTCAATGGAATGAGCTCTATCATGAGCTTAAATCAAGCCTAAATTAGACCTGATTAAACCCTAATTGAGTTAATAAAGATAACTCTAATCATGATACTAACTATTACACTTAAAACAAATAATTACAAACATAATCTTTGTTGTCTGACACATCAATCGATCCTTCGGTGAACTCTTGACATTCTTCCGGTGAACCCTCGACAAGCTCTCGATTGATAGAACCCCAAGGGTAGCAATAATGATGGAAGAAGAAGACAACAATAGTAATGTCGGTTGCGGTTCTGCAGTGATGCAGCAAGGTCGTCGAGGCTATGATTTTTCAGGTGGTTGACATTTGTTGGAAGATGGCAGCTAAGAGATCTGAGTCAAACGGCATCAGTGACGATGGAGGAAGAAGAGGACAACAGCGTCGGTGTGGTTGCGGTGCGACTTGATGCGGTGGCGTTGGTTGCAGCAAGGGTGCGACTGCAATAGGAGGAAGATGGGGCAACAGAGTGCATGACTATTGCAGAGGAGGGCAGTGGTGATATGGAGCGAGAGACAGCTGCTGGTCATGTTCAATTCATTGTAGACCGTGATCAAGATAGTTGGTAGCAAAAGATTATTGCGGGCTGCAATGTAGATAGATTACAGCAAAAGATCACTGCTTGTAGGCTTTTGTCATAAAGGATCACTACTGGACATGATCAAGTTGCTGCTGGTTGCAATCAAGGTAGATGGTAGTGATATATTGCTACGGTTACGACGAAAATAGATGGCAGCAAAAGATTACTACTAGTAGCATTTGTGCTGTAAGGGATAGCTATTGGCTACGAGCAAGGAGGATGGCAGTAAGAGATCACTGCTACTAGCATTGTGCAGTGAGAGATGCATGCTACAGTTGAAGGGATAAGGGAGATTAGGTGGCTCAAAAGTTGGTGGACCGAAGGTGGAAGGATGCAATTTTTGGAGCTTGTTTTATAGTTGTTTTAGGTCAAGTTTGCGGCTACAATTTTGTAGAGTTTTTGCTACGATTTGGTGTGGTTTTAAGGTTGTGATAGTAGTAGATGAATGTTAGGAAAAGGGATTTTAGATCTGGGATAGATAGCAGTAAATGTTTAATAGGGATTGATGGGTGTATGCTATGAATATGTGTTAGTTGTAGAAGGCTATAGTTTTAGGTTGTTTTATGGCTGATTTGGGTATGATTTTGGCTACAATTTGGTAGGGTTTTTGGGCTATAATGGTAGATGGTGAAGGTTAGGGAAAGATGGTTTCAGATCTAGAAGAGATGGCAGCGAAGGGTTGATAGAATTCGATGAAGTTTGCTGCAGTGTATGCTACCTTACAGAAGCAGAATTGTTGTCGAAGAAACAATAATTTCTCAATGAAAATTCCAGTGAAAAATTATGAAATTTGGGGCTATAGTGGTAGAGGATGAAGATAAGGAAAAGAGAGTTTCAAATCTGGAAAAAAAATAGTGAAAATCTGATAGGATTTTACAAAAGATCGTTGTGTATGTTATAGCAATTATGGAGGGGGTAGTAGTAGATTGATTTGATATGCAACTTAGGATGGAAGATGGAGGTGGCAATTATGGGAATTGCTTGGAAGGGTGGAGGCATACCAGATGATAGAACTCCAGAAGAAGCTCTATAAAATTTGATCTTTTAAGGGGATCAACCCCTAGAACACTATAGGGGTTCCTCCCTCCTAGGGTCAGCCAACAAGGCTAAAATAGAACTGATCTTACTTAATAAAAAGAGATGGAGACTATAAGCTTATATAGGGCTCAAAACCCTAGCCCTAGGAGGGTGCTTCCTAAGTGAATCCCCGTTTTGCCCCTCCTATAGCTGTCATGCCTAAATAAAGGGGGCGACGACCTAAGTGGCTGCACAAGCCATGCCCCTCTATTAGAAATCATAAACGACCAACCCAGTAAGGGGGGTGATGGTTAGGAAGCCCTAAGGCCCCAAAATAAATCCTAGCCACACTTTTTTATAGTATAGAAGTGACTAGGTGAGGTTTTATTACAATCTCATAGGGTTCTTATTAATTACTTCTAGAGTGATTAGGACTCAACTATACTGGAGTCCTATCATCGATCTCCTTCCGACAAACTATCAGCATCCTTCCGCAAGCTCCGACAACCGGCAAACTCTTGGCAATCTCCAACAAACCCCGGTGAGCTCTCGCCGCATTGTCCGACCTCAATGCTGACTATGACTCAACAATATATTCTTCCTTAATTGCTTTACCTTTTCCCATTCGTAGTTAATCCTGCATCACTTCTCTCTAACACATGGGTTAGATCACAAACACATCAATTGGTTTTCATCATCAAAATTTGAGATTCAATAATGTGATTAGAGGCGCTAGAGTCCATAATCGAATTATGTTGACTACTACTCGGATAGTTGTGAGATATACTTAAGGCTAATTTAATGGAGCAACAAGTTTGGGTTGAGATCGATAGACTTTTGTGAAGTAACCGACTTTATCGCACAATTGACAATTGACTCTTTGTTGAGTTATGTGGTCAGAACGCTAAGGCTTATGGTAATTAAAGTAGCCACCTTGATAGTTATGATTGAAATGTTGATGATGTGGATGAGGGGAGAGTTGTGTGGTACCCATAGGTTCAGGGGGTATCTTGGCTAAACCTTTGTTGATAGTCTTATTATATTGGTTGTTTTTCCTCTTAGATTTTTGACTGACTTGGGCTATGATGGTTGGTCCTGGCAACTTATCATTGTACTTCAAATATGTCTTATAGTCAATCAACTTATCATAGAGTTCTTGAATGAGACCGATGAGTCATGTGCCCGTATTGCTATTGTCAATTCCTTGTACTCGTCCCCTAGGCCATTAAGGTTATGCACAATGACTTCTTCATCACTGAGGGAATCATCTATCATAGTCAAGTCATCGATGATAACTTTTATATTTTATAGATAATCGGCAATAATACTTCCTCTTGTTTTGTTTTCATAAGACTAGATAGGAGATTGAGTATGCGTGTAGGTGAACGACTTGCCAAGGTGGTTTGCAACTTGCACCATACTTTGGCAGTATTGTCACACAAAGATATGAGTGGGGCAAGGGATCCAACGGCTGATGCTTGTATTGCATGGAGGATGAGACGATCTTAGTGTAACCATAGTTTGTGATTCTGATTGGTACTAGACTAGGTGCCCTTAAGATGTTGATTATCGCTAGTGGACAATGAAGAGAGCCATCGACGTAGCCTAGTAGATCATATCCAAAAAGGAGATTAGAAAATTGGGCAGGCCAATATTCATAGTTGCCACCTTTGGATAATCTAAAAGGGATAAGAGATGCAACATTGATGGAGGTAAGACATGTATTTTGAGAAGTGTTATATTTCCTTACAGGGACAGTAATGGGAATTTCAAAGGTAGAGAATGAAGATATTTTGAGGATATGTATTGACTGAGGGATCAAGAGGGGAGTCGTCAACTTTAGGAGGGCGAGAGAGTGAGTGCAACTAGGTGTAGTGAGTTGTGCTTCTTCCTAGGGTGCTGTCAGCTAGATTCAGAGACAACAATGAACAGAGAGAAGGTGTCGACACAGATCAACATCACCGAAGATGGGCTGAGGAAGAGGAGGAAACCCAGGCCAATGCAAATAGATCGACCAAAGCAGGTCTCCCCAAACTCGGTTGCTGAATCTGGGTGCTATACAAGGAGTGAAAGACTGCAAGCAGGAGCGTCAATTACTAGAGTGGCGTCACCTTGATGATTCACCTTGATATGCTTTGATATGGGATGTAGCGTGTCACAGGACGAGGTAGCTATAGCAGGTGTCGTTCTTTGGCGAGCGAAGGGTGGTCACTATGTGTGATGAGGATATTAACAATTGCTGCAATGTACTAAGGTATTCTTCTTCACCCCTCTAGGTCTCATATTTGCATAATTGAGACCATTGTTGAAGGAGGTGTTGGGCAAGCAGATCTTAGTGGGATGACAATGCATCCTGGTAGCAGTTTGGTGCGACAGAGGAGGTTGGCTAGGAGCCTTCGGAGCTCCAACCAGAGTGGGGATGTTGTTGCTCACAGGAGCTAGTGCGGTAGTGGTGGAGCTCATGTGCGTTGCAGCCATTTTCCTCTAGGATGTTGTCCGACGGCTTCGTCGTTAGTGAAAAAGCTACTGCTTGAGAGATTGGAGAGCGAGGATAGCAAAGAGGAAGCTACAATCGTCGCTAAGTGATTGTTGTCATTGGACAATGAAAAGAGGACTTGCTCTAGTAAGGAGCTATGATATTATGATTGAATGAAATATGAATACAAAGTTGATTGATTTATTAACACAGTATTCCCTGTTTATACAGGGAGGAAGGATTTTTCTCAATAGAGCTATGAGATTTTCACGTGTAGTTAGGAAAATCGTAGCTGCTATCAGTTTCAAGGCTCTTGAATATTTTTTTATTATGTGCATTTCCCCTTGCTTCTAAATCCACAGATCCAATCACATTTGGGACCAGGACCTGCTGCGGGAGAAAAAGCCAATAAAGATTGATGATACCATGCAAGTATCACATGGTAGGATATGTAGGTGTAACAAGAGAAAGTCTGCTCGTGGATTCTGTAGCTTGCAAAGATAGAGTGAGCAAAGCTTCCTCTTCTTTTCTACTCCGAATTGCAGAGTGCATACTTGGTTTGAAACCTGCCTAACACCAGCCAAGTAGTGGCTCTTTTAAACTGGAGAACACAAGAAGAAGCACAGCATGCATGTGTAAAGGCCCTTCTGATTCTCTTTGAAGTTGTTCCTCAATAGATGCTACTGTAGAAAGTAATAGTAGAATGCATTACAAATATGTTCAGGGTTATCAGGATACTTCGTTGAGACATGTACACTCGGGAGCGAGAGAAAACAATGTTAGGAATCTTAAATTAAGCATGTGAATTGCTGCTAAAGTAAGGGGAAATATACTTAGAGATATGAATAATTTCACTTTCGATATATTAGACAAGCATCTACAAAACCTGTAGTGAGGACTCTTTATGTGATTAGTGATTAGTAATAGCTGAAACTTTCAACTTTCTGCGTGCATCAAAACGTATTATTGGACTTCAAGTACCGGCCGGTACTTTTAGTAAGAGTATCCAGATGAAATCTTTACATAAGAAATACGTTAGAGAAAAACATGCGAGAAGGCAAATTCAACTCAATCATGATGCAGCAAAAACATATGAAGAAGATCCAAAGCAGTATGGTTGTGCTTGGTCCACTCTATAGAGCAAACACGCGCGTGCAAGGCATCAACTAGGCAGGAATCGAAGGCCCACCCTACCCAAGATTTTGATCAAAGAGAACCCATGTCGTAGGGACTACAAGAACAGTAGCAATATCGCCTCACTCGTTGCCTATAAATTCACACCAAACTGAAGAACAAGGAAAGTACCAAGTAGCCGCTTTCTCAAAGCAAGCTTGCAGCTTCCTACGTCCGCAGCAATCGGCCACAATGGCTTCCAGGGCTTCCCTTCTTCCAGGGCTCATGATTGTCGCGGTGGTTGCACCCGTGGCGATAGCCCAGCTGGGGAACATCTGTTGGAATTAAACTTGTTCAAGTATCATAAAGAGGTTCATTTCATCAAAAGAGGTTCATTGCATCAAGAGAGAGATTTATTACATCAAGAAGAAAAAATGGATTAAAAAACTATAGAAGGATAAGTCAAATTGGTTATTGGTTCTTGAAAGGGTTTCTTGAAAGAGAATGATTCATCTTGAATACAATTAATATAATGTATCTTTGGGGACTATATAAACCCCATATGTTGGGTCATGAGAGTAAGTGAGAGTTTCTGAAATTTGTAAAGAGTTTTTTCTTGAGAGAAATATAGAAGATTGAACCTTGTCCTACTCTTCCTCTATTTCATATCTCTATTCCCTCTTCCTATCAACATCAACATCTGGTATCAGAGCATAGGTTAAGCTATGACCTCTTCCTCACGTGTCATCCAACTTCAGATCCCCAGATTAACAAAAGAAAATTATGACATATGGTGCATCCAATTGAAGGTTCTTCTAGGCTCCCAAGATGTATGGGAGTTTGTAGAAGATGGATTCGCTGAACCAACTCCAGCAGAAGAAGGAGCAATGAATGCAGAAGGAAGAAAGCAACTCAAAGAAAGAAGGAAGAAGGAGAAAAAGACTTTGTTCACAATCTACCAAGGGCTTGATGATACAATGTTCGAGATCATCGCTCCAGCAAATACTTCAAAGGAGGCTTGGGAAATACTTCAAAAAGCATTCGGTGGTGTTGATAAGGTAAAGAAACTTCGTCTACAAGTTTTACGAGCCGAGTTTGAAAAACTACAACAAGGTACTTCTGAAACTATTTCTGATTAGTTCTCAAAAATCATTTCTATTGTTCATCAAATGAGACGAAATGGTGAACAAGTAAATGATCAGAGAGTAATAGAAAGAATATTGAGATCTCTAGACCCGAAATTTGATTTTATTGCTGTTACGATTGAAGAATCTAAAGATTTAGAAAAAATATCTTTAGAAGAACTTATGGGTTCCCTTCAAGTTCATGAACAAAGAATTACAAAAAGAGGAGAAGACAAAACTATGGAGCAAGCACTACAAGCTAAGTTTGCTCTTGAAAATAAAGGAGAATCAAATTCTCAAAGAGGAAGAGGACGAGGACAAAGAGGAAGAGGAGGCAGAAATCAGACCAATCAAGAATCTCCATATAATGAAGAGGCTAGAGAAAATTCTAGCCAAAGAGGCCGAGGTTATGGTCGAGGACGTGGCCGAGGCCGTGGACGTGGTAGAAACTCTAAAAGGTCTGAAATACGGTGTTATGTTTGCAAAAGGTATAGACATTACTCTTATGAATGTTATTATAATCCTAACAATCAAAGTGATGAGACAAATTTTGTTGAGAAAAAAAGAAGAAAAATCAAGTTTTGCTAATGAGTTATGAAAATTTGAAAAATGATCAATCTATGACATGGTATCTAGATACAGGAGCCTCAAATCACATGTGTGGCATCAAAGAGCTATTTTCAGAAATGGATACAAGTTATTCCGGGAACATTACATTTGGTGATTTGTCTCAAAGACCAGTAAGAGGCAAAGGTAAAATTCTCCTTGAACTTAATAATGGCAAGGAATTATGCATTTCAGATATTTATTATGTTCCTGATATGAAAAATAATATTTTAAGCATGGGATAATTACTTGAAAAAGGTTATGAAGTTGAGATGAAAGATATGGCTCTCTCAATTCGTGATAAGAATAAAACATTGATATCACATGTGAAAATGGCAAGGAATAGAATGTTTCCTCTACATTTGAGTATTTTTTATCAATCAAATTGTTTTAAAGCTGATATTGAGGATATTTCTACACTTTGGCATCTTAGATATGCTCACTTAAATTTTGAGGCTTTGAAACTTCTAGAGAAGTATAATATGGTGACAGGAATGCCAAAAATTGATCACCCAGCAAAATTATGTGAAGTATGTGTCATGGGTAAACAAGAAAGAAAACCTTTCAAAGTGAGAAGAACAAAAAGAGCATGGCATCGACTCGATCTGGTGCACTTGGATGTTTGTGGCCCTATCAGTCCAGTATCACTTGGAGGAAGCAGGTATTTTCTTACATTTACTGATGATCATAGTGGCAAAACTTGGGTTTACATGTTAAAAGAAAAGAAAGAAGTTTTAAGCAAATTCAAAGAATTTAAGGATTTGGTTGAAAGACAAAGTTGTTGTAAGATTAAATGTTTAAGAACAGATAGAAGTGGTGAATATATATCAAATGAATTTGAAAGTTTTTGTGGAAATAATGGAATTCTACATCAATTCACCATGCCATACACACCTCAACAAAATGGTGTCTCGGAAAGAAAAAACAGGACTATCCTTAATATGGTCCGATGCATGTTAAAGGAAAGAAAAATTCCGAAAGAATTTTGGGGTGATGCTATTGCTTGTGCAGTTTATTTGCTTAACAGGTTTCCGACAAAGCGAATTGGTAATATTACACCAGAAGAAGCATGGAGCTTACAAAAACCAAGAGTTGATCATTTGAGGATTTTTGGAAGTGTTGCATTTGCCAAGATACTAGAAGAAAAGAGAATGAAATTGGAGGATAAAAGCCAAAAATGCATTTTGCTAGGTTATCCAGAGAATTCCAGTGGTTACAAACTCTACAATCCTATCACAAATAAAGTTGTGATGTCAAGAGATGTTGAGTTTGATGAACAACAAATTTGGAACTGGAAAAGTGATGAGCAGCATAAGAAAGCTGTAGCTTCAGAAGAAGATGAGATAATACAAGCAAACACTAAAGTGACTTTGCCAGAATCATCACCTAGATCAGCTAGGTCACATGATTCAAGAAGTCCAATTATAAGAAGGACAAGACCGATTCAGGACCTATATGATGTGACTCGAAGGATTGATACTAACAATGATGAACTTTTTTTATTTTATCTTTTTGCAGGATATGATCCATTAATCTTCGAAGAAGCTTATAGAGATGAAAAATGGCGACAAGCTATGAATGAAGAGATTCATGCCATTAACAAAAATAATACATGGGAGCTTACTACACTTCCAGAAGACCACCAAGCTATCGGTGTTAAGTGGATCTTCAAAACAAAAATAAATGCAAAAGGAGAGGTGGAGAAATACAAGGCTAGATTAGTTGTAAAGGGATATAAACAACAATATGGAATTGACTATGAAGAAGTATTTGCGCTAGTTGCTCGATTAGAGACAGTAAGATTACTTATCTCTCTAGCAGCTCAAATGAAATGGAAGATTTTACAAATGGATGTGAAATCAGCATTTCTTAATAGAGTTCTTGAAGAAGAGGTATATATTCAACAACCCCCTGGTTTTATTATTCAAGAACAAGAAGACAAAGTATACAAGTTAAAGAGAGCTCTTTATGGGCTTAAACAAGCCCCACGAGCATGGAATTCTCGAATAGATATTTATTTTATTCAAAATGATTTTTCTAAATGTCCACATGAACATGCTCTCTATACAAAATCTAACTCTAATGGAGATATCTTATTTGTATGCTTGTACGTAGATGATTTAATATTTACAAGCAATAGTAGCTCCATGATTAAAGATTTTAAGCACTCTATGAAAAAGGAGTTTGAGATGACCGACTTGGGCTTAATGACTTATTTCCTTGGTATCGAAGTTATACAAGATAATGGAGGAATTTTTATCTCACAAGAAAATTATGCAAAGGAGGTTTTAAAGAAGTTTTCAATGGAAGATTGTCATCCTACAGATACACCTATTGAATATGGCACCAAGTTGACCAAGGAAGGTGAAGGTAAATACATTAATCCAACTTATTATAAAAGTCTAGTTGGATGTTTAAGGTATTTGACATGCACTCGACCTGATATACTATTTGGAGTTGGTTTAATAAGTAGATTTATGGAAGTTCCAAAGACATCTCATTTAAATGTCGCTAAAAGAATTTTGTGATATATTAAAGGAACAATTGAGTATGGAATGTTCTATTCTTCATCTAAAAAGTTGGAGCTCATTGGATATAGTGACAGTGATTGGGCCGAAAGCTACGATGATCGGAAGAGTACAATTGGATTTGTATTTTATTTTGGTGAAGCTACATTCACTTGGTCTTTAAAAAAGCAACGGATCGTTGCTCTATCAAGTTGTGAAGCAGAATATATAGCAGCTTCTTCTAGTGTTTGTCATGCAATCTGGCTAAGAAGATTACTCCAAGAACTTCATATATCACAGGAGAAGTCAACCAAGATTTATGTTAATAACAAATCAGCTATTGCCTTAGCCAAGAATCCAGTCTATCATGAAAGATCGAAGCATATCGATACAAGATTTCATTTCATAAGAGATCATATCAAAAATAAAGAAGTGGAGCTACATCATGTCAAGACAAGTGAACAAGTGGCTGATATACTTACAAAACCTCTCAAATTTGAAATATTTCAACAACTTCGAAAGAAACTTGGCATGCTAGATGGAACAAGTTTAAGGGGGGAAAATGTTGGAATTAAACTTGTTCAAGTATCATAAAGAGGTTCATTTCATCAAAAGAGGTTCATTGCATCAAGAGAGAGATTTATTACATCAAGAAGAAAAAATGGATTAAAAAACTATAGAAGGATAAGTCAAATTGGTTATTGGTTCTTGAAAGGGTTTCTTGAAAGAAAATGATTCATCTTGAATACAATTAATATAATGTATCTTTGGGGACTATATAAACCCCATATGTTGGGTCATGAGAGTAAGTGAGAGTTTCTGAAATTTGTAAAGAGTTTTTTCTTGAGAGAAATATAGAAGATTGAACCTTGTCCTACTCTTCCTCTGTTTCATATCTCTATTCCCTCTTCCTATCAACATCAACAACATCGTCGTCAGCGGCACTATGCCGTGCAGCACAAGCACCACCACTGTTGCAGCAGCAACACCAGTGTTTCCAAGTAAGGCTTTATCAGTGCTATTACGTACTTGAGCCTCAGTGTTTATTCTCCCACATAACACTTCCACCCTAAACTTTGTGCTTAGTCTTCTCTAAGATACCTCATAATCATTCTTCCTCATTCCTTTACCATACCAACACTGTCTACTGCTCCCATATATGCACTCGGAATTTGTTATTTGAGCATATTTCTCTGAGTTAATAAACTAGAAGATGAGCCTCATGGACTATTACTTGCACTATAGCAGTAACAGCTCACTTTAGGGCCTTGATAAATGTTAGCTCCTTGAAACCAATAATGATTGGACTAGATTGTCAAAAAGATTCAATCTATGTGTCATGCAATTGAATAACGGATGTTTGTGTCAAAACTCAAAACTATACAAACTCCAAGAGTTTCCTTAGCATCTCCTTGGTGTCGATTGCAGATGCCACGGTGCTGCTACAGTGTGGGAGCAATGTCATATCCAGTGCAATCACGAACAGCAATGGAGTGTTTACTATGCTGGTGAATCCAGTGAACTCATTGCCCACACAGTTAAATAGCTGCAAGCTGGTCGTCCCCACTCCTCTCTCCACCTGCAACACGTCGCTCACCTCTACGGGGATCCTGCAGTCCTCCATGCAGCTACTCTCACGTGGATTCCTCGGAGAAATTCTCGGCATCATGAATGTTGTCTCCACTCTTTTCACCTTCGTTGGGAATCTCCGCTAAGAAGATGACCACTGGAGCCATACACCGAAGATATATATATATATATATATATATATATATATATATATATATATATATATATATATATATATATATATGTACTATGGAACCCGTATAAATTTATATCATCCTCAAGTTAATGTACTAGAATACCATGTATCTGTCATCTTTGTAATGGTGTTAAAACTTTTATCGCCATATATATTTTCTCGATATAAATGAATAAAATAATTATATAGCTTTCAAGTTTATAATTTACTACTCAAGCATTCTGCTCGACATTATCGAAGGTTCACTTTCTGTAAACTTTGAGAAACCCTCTTAATCTTAGAGTAAAAACCGTGGCATGGAAAACTTTCGAGGTTCCAAAGGGCATTATCCGAAATAATTTCTATTGCTCTTTTAATTGCTCTTAATGCAATTGTTTCGCCGACATTTTGGATATACAACAATGACTTGTATATGGTCTTAAAGGACTTCTCTCCTTTCTTCAATAGACTATTATTTGGGTGGATTGATCTGAATCCAATCGAGCCCATTCTCACAACCAATATTAGGTTTTCTATTAATCGATATAGTAGTAAGCTTTTAGAAACCTGAGTTGGTTGATCGGATCAAATCAAATTTTTGATTTCTGATTTGGATTTGCTCAAATATGAATTCTATCCAAACAATCAACTCAAATAAACTTAAATCTAAATACTATCGCAGAACAATAAAAACTAATTAGTCACATGCTATTTAATGAAAGAACGTCTTGTGTGTTTGCTCTTCTTTTCAGATTTTTGAAAATAACATATTTGTCCCTACGAGCTATAATCTTGCTCGTATCCCTCCAAATATTTAAATCCTCTCTAAACTCCTGTTCGAACATTATTGATCATGATTACTATTAGTTAACTTGAGTTTACCTAAAATTTATTCTAATCGTTAATTTACTTTTATTCTATATTAATATTGACAAATAAATAGACATTGTAAGAACTACAACACTTTGTGGAAGCGTTGGAGATCTAGAGCTGGGGAATTAATTATAATAAAGAAGTGGATTGGAGAATGGAAAGAAAGCACGTATATCATAAACGAATTGGCCTCCATTATTCCCAATCTGTAAGATTAGCACATAGACATTTGTCTTTATATGAATATTATGTATTTTCACTTTATGGTTGTGCATGTGGTTGTTTGATTTCTTTGGCCTTTTTGTCTTTTGGTCCAAAGTCACTCTCAAATCCTTCATTCTGGTATCTAAAAAAATCGGTAGTGTATTATTATATGTCATCAACCTAAGGAAGTATGAACACCTTTTTTTTTTAAATGACCTAGAGTAAAACTTCAAAATCTTTTCTATAACAATTAAAAGATTGAGTTCAATTACTGTAAATATATGTGGGATTCTAGTGTTGCAAGGATGTATGTTGCTAGACTTAAGTTTAAAGCTATAAACAAAAAAAAAAAAAAAACCCCCATTTAGAGGTATACACCCACATGAGACAATGTTCTTATAGTGGTGTTGATGTTAATTAGAGTGCATGACATAATGTTAACAATTAATTAATTAATATTTTATTATTATAAAAAATAGAGAATTCTATTGACAAAGATAACAACACTATTTATATCAGAACTAAGCGAAAGATCTAAATTCTGATGAAATAAATTTCTTTAAAGGGTTGAATATTAATTGAGATTAGGATATATATCTAGAGAGATAACTCTAGAGGGTGGGTATATATATATATATATATATAAGATTAGATGGTCCTTTATAATTGAATAAGGTATATTATGAGATTAATTAGATTCTAATAAGAGATATTAGTTAATATTAAATAATGTTTATATTATATTGGGATATTTTAAGGGATATTCTTACCTATAAATAGACAGGACCTTCTCTAAACCTAAGGGTGTGTGAGCTGAAGCGAGCCACAATACGTTGCATAATAGTTCTTGAGATATATTATAGTTATTCTCTCGATCTCCTCAAAATCAATAACAATGGTATGTGAAAGGATAGGAAGGGAGGAGAAGGGGTTTAGATCTATTCTAGTTCTATTTGCAGATTGATATCTCAAAAGGCAGTGCTCTTGAAGATCTAAAGGGATCTTATTCGGATGGTATCTAAAAATATGCATCATAAATATATTTAATATTATTTAATTTCAATCCTGGCATAATAGTTTTTCACATAATAGTTTGCATAATTATAGTTTTTATACTTACAATTCGTATCATAGCATAAGTATTTTAGATCAAAAATATTAGATCTATTTTTGTTTACGATATGCTGATCTAAATATCTTATCAATATGTATTCCTATATATTAAGTTCAATCGTTTACTTGCGAACGATGTTGATGGTTGTTGTGCACCGTAGAAAAAACGCAACAATCTTGCTGCGTTTTGGCCAGATTTACCTGTGGCAGCACTGAGTGTGCACATGCAGCAGCGTCAACCATGTTGTTGATGGCCCAGGCCGTGCGCTGGGTCGATCGCGCATAGGCGGCAGCCGCATCAAGCGGCGACCGCGTGCAGAAAAGGCCGCACAAGCAGTGGCCTCACGCTAGCGGCCGCGTCTCAATGGTCGGCGCAGACCGCGATCGCGGCCACACAGGCTGTAGCCACATGCTGGCGATCGCACATGCAAGGACGACGACAGTAGGGACAGAAATTAGGGTTAGGGCTTTTCTTCGATAAAAGGAAATTATAATTTTGCCATTCTACAAAAATCAATGTTTTACCATTCTATTGAAATTACAGTTTTGACTTTAGCAGAAATCATAGTTTTACCATTCTACTGAAATTATAGTTTTGTCTTTAGTCAAAATTATAGTTTTATCCTTCTATGAATAGGATTATTTATGATTTTACCCTTTCTGTGTTTTATTGATCTTATAACATTTCTACCCTTTATAAATTCTATAATTCTTTTTATATCCTTTTAGAATTATAGTTCTGCAATTATAAAATTAAGAAATTATGGTTTATTTTCTCAATTATGAAATTAATCAATATATAATCTAATAACATTTAATCATGATTATATTTTGATTATTTATTAATTAAATTTTATTTTGATTAAATTAGAATTAATGGATCTGGATCAATTTTGTTATTTTGATCAATTTATTTTATTAGACTTATGGGCTTCTCCAATTAAATAAAATTAATTAGTTTAATTAAAAATATAAATTATTATTTATTTATAATTTTCTCATATGAATTATTAATTGTATGTGTTAAATCCAATTATTGTTTCTTGGATATTTATTCAGTTATTCATATGCATATGTTGGGAATTATGAAATAATATTTATTTTACACATGAAGGCATAATTTATGTATTATCATGATTATAATTATCATATGAGTATTTTTTCCTATTGATTAAGTATTCAATAATTATTATGGTTGTTATTCTATTGTTGAACTGTTTCAGCATAAATTAGTTCAAATGAACTTGATGAATATTATTTGTAATTCATCTCCTTAAGTTATGCCTGACCGGTAGCTGCCAAAGTAGCATGGGATGGTAGGCTTATAAGATATGAAATATAATTAAAGTTTTATCATTTATAGGATAATTTAATTTATATTTTATATTACTATATTGGTCTTATAGTCACCAAAATGGCTTAGATCAATGATTTATAAAATAACGTTAAGGAACAAGTCTTAAATAATATTAAAAAAATAATATTCAAAATTATATGCATAATTAGGAGATTTAGATAATCCTAAAGGATAAACTATTTCAAATAATTATGTGATGGGTAGGATGATACTATTTTGGATATCCTTGCAGTTTAGAATTGTATACCCAAGGTAGTAAAACTATTCCATAAGGATAATATCAGTCCTCCATAAATAATCTTGAGTAGCAACTAGATATGTCAACATTTTACCAAATGGTTAAATATTAATGATATCAATAGTTCATCATATTTTGGTAAACTCAAAGCATTAATATTATTTTATATTCTACAATGGTATTCTCGTCCATACATTCTCATACTTCTATTGTCCCTATTCTCTCTGGATCAAATTATTCATAATGGTTAGAGCATGTGCAATTTACATTGAGCGTATTAGATCTTGATTTGGCAATGCTTATTGAAAAGCCCGCAGAATTAACTAATGAAAGTACTTAGGAATAAGTCAATAAAATGAAGGCTTAGGAAAGATCTAATAAGCTCAGTTTAATATTCATAAGCATGACAATTACAAATAATATAAAGACTTTATTACTGGTTGTAAAATCTGCTGATAAGTCATTGGGTGGCACATTAATGAAAGAACTTACTACAGCTCAGTATAATGTTGGGAATGAAAGTTAAATTCAGGATCACATCCTCAATATGGCTGACAAAGTTACAAAACTTAAGGAGTTGGGAATGAATGTTGATAAATCTTTCATTGTGCAATATATTCTTAATTCTCTTCCTTCTCAATTTGGCCCATTCAAGATTCACTACAATACAAATAAGGATAAGTAGGACTTGAATGAGTTAACTAATATGTGTTCAGGAAGAATTAATATTTAAGTAGAAACGTTCATATAATATCTGGCTACTACTTAATGAGTTGGTAACAAGAAAAGAAAATTGAAGCATTATCCATCAAAGAAATTTACCGGGTCTAGAAATGTTAGATAGACTATTGAAAAGAACGCTATTACAGTAAAATACTTCTTTTGTGGCAAGAAAGGACATGTAAAGAAGGATTACATTAAACGTAGGACTTGGTTTGAAAATAAAGGTATAAACTCGATCTTTGTATATTTTAAATTAAACATTACAGAACTTCCTTCTAATACATGATGGATTGATATTGGTGCTTCAACTCATGTTACTAATAATATGCAGGGATTCCTTTCAATAAGAATATAAAAGATTCATAATTATAGGAAATCGTCTCAAAGTAAAAGTAGTATCAGTAGGGACTTATCGCTTACGCCTAGAGACGGGTCATTTGATGGATCTTGAAGATATATGTTTTGTTATTACAATTTCTAAAAATTTAGTTTCTCTATCTAGAATTGATGAGTTAGGATATTATGTTTCTTTTGGTAATGGTAAACTCAATATATTTTATGATTCAATAAAAGATGGTTGATATGAATGAGGCTTCCTATGTTATTGGCATTGAGATATTCAGTGACAGATCTTAAGGTTTGTTAGGGCTATCTCAGAAAGGTTATATTAATCGTATCTTGGAGAGGTTTAATATGTAGCTTTACAAAGCCAATGATATCTTATTACTAGAGGTGAAAAATTTAGCCCAAACTAGTGCCCCAAAAATGACTTAGAAATGGATCAAATGAAGAATATTCCTTATGGGTATGCAATTAGAAATCTACTATATGCTCAAACCTGTACAAGGCTAGATATCAGTTTTACAGTTGCAATACTAAGTAGATACCAGAGTAACCCAAGAATGAAATATTAAAAATTTACAGAGAAAGTAATGAGATATTTGTAAGGGACAAAAGATTATATACTCACATATAGGAAATCAGACCAGCTTGAAGTAACCGGATGTTTAGATGCTGATTTTGTAAATTACCTCAATAGCAAGAAATCCACTTCAGGAATTGTGTTCATGCTAGCTGGTGGGGCAATTTCTTGGAAAAGTGTAAAACAATCAATTATTGCATAATCTATGATGAAAGCTAAATTTGTGACATGCTTTGAGGCCACAAATCAAGCTTTATGGCTACATAATTTTATTTGAGGACTTGGTGTGGTCGACTCAATTGCCAAGCCATTGAAGATATTTTGTGATAACACCATAGCAGTTTTCTTCTCTAAGAATAACAAGTACTATAGTGGTTCCAAGCACATTGAGATAAAGTACTTAGTGGTTAGAGAGAGTCCAGAAACAACAAGTGTCAATTGAAAATTTCTACTATAATAATTATTGATCTATTTACTAAAGCATTCAGTGTAAAATATTTAAAAAAATATGTTCTTAGAATGGAGCTTGTGAATAAGTCATAAAGGATATGATGATACATGTTTAAGTGGATGCTATTATTGATTTTTTTGTATAATTAAAGTTATTTATTTCTAATATCCTATTTGTATTTATGTTTATGCATATTATGATTATATGCAAGAAATAGGATTGTCTTGACAAAATAAATTATAAGGGTCATTATAGACTATATAAGGAAAGACTAACATTGTTATAGTACATAGAAGGAAGTGTGGTATTGATGACATAAAACCGCTATGACTCATATTGATTGTTAGACTAAATATAGTATTACTATGCTTATTGGACTTATTGACTTATTTTTAAAATCATGGCCATCTATAAAATGCCTTTTAAAATTTTTAGAATCTAATTATATAAAATTTATTTTCAAATAAATTTTATTTTATTTATCTTGATTTTTGATATCTTTTATATCTTATCAATTAATGGGCCAAGTGGGAGAATATAAGATTATATAATCCTTTATAATTAAATAAGATATATTATGAGATTAATTGGATTCTGATAAGAGATATTAGCCAATATTAAATAAAGTTTATATTTATATTTGGATATTTTAGGGAATGACCTTGATGGAAGGAACTCTCATAATTGCTTACCCTAGACCCTCTACTCTCGCCTATAAATAGATATGACCTTCTTTAAACCTAAGGGTGTATGAGCTTCAGCGAACCGCAACACGTTGTATAATAGTTCTTGAGAGAGATTACGGTTATTCTCTCAATTTTTTTAAAATCATCAATAACAGTGATCCTGTGAAAGGATGGGAAGAAAGAAGAAGGGGTATAGATTTATTCTACTTCTATTGACAACTCAGTAATATTTAAATCTAGAAGACGATGCTCTTAAAGATCTAAAGGATTCTCAGATGATATCCAAAGGTATGTATCATAAATAGATCTAATACTATTTTATTTCAATCCTTACATAATAATTTTCTACCTAATAATTTTCATAATTATAATATATATATATATATATATATATATCATTCACTGCCTTTCCTTGTGCAGCTCACTAGTTTTTCGGTTGAACTGTTTCATTAGAATACCATATACATGAATAATTAGTTTTTATAAGAGAACGAGGAGTTTAGCTTTTTATTGTCGTTTTGTGTATTTTTTGGAAAATTAAAAACTTCAAAATATGAGATTTGAAACTGGGTATTGTCTCTCTCATGCACTGGTAGAACTTGCATGTGGTGTTCTACATGTCAAACTCGGCACTCTCTCTCAGAAGTATTCAACTCTAAACCCATCCACTAGAGCAATGCCCGGTGGTTAATCACCGTACTGGTAACGCTCCTCTCGATGGTGATGGAAGGGCATAGTGTCCTGCGGAGACCACTTCGGTGCAGCGTCTTACACACTAGACAACGGCCAATGATCAAAGAAAGAACAAAAGCAGGGTTTGGTATTGAGCCTGAACATAGACTGAGGACCAAAGGAAATGCATACAGACCATCAGAGCCGGATATGAAAAAAGTAGCGGCTTGGATGGATTGCCTGCAAACCGCGGAAGACTAAAATTGCAGCACTCGGAAGATACTGGACACGGCCAACAGAAAAGAGCTCGTTTTTGGTCAATTATGTAGGAAAAAAAATAAATTAAGTTTCACAGCACGTGAACTGCCTGAATCATTTACGCAAGTATTCTACTCATAAGCATTTGGTTGCTTGTAAACAAATAGATCACTTGCAATATCCGCATATCACAAGTCAAAAATAATGTTTATATTTAAGCATTTTGTTGGTTGTAAATAAATCACTTGCAATATCCAGCATATCACAAGTCAAAATATTGTTTAGATTTGTAAGATAAAAATTAAAATAAGTAAATAAGGTTTACAGTTTACGTTTGAACAAAAATATTGTTTTGTACATAAGATCTTTGTGTATAACTAAAACCAAAAAGTTAAGGAGCTTTTCTTTTATATTATTGTAGTTTGGCTTTCTTTCCATTTGGTATGAGTATTGAAAATTATTATGATTATTAAGTATTTCTTATTGTATTCAAACTATTTGGAGAAGATTTAATTAAATTTAAATTTCTCAAAAGATTAGGATTAAGATTTAGATTAGAAATTCAAGTAGAAAGAGTAGTCAATTAGGGTTACTTTTATAAATATATTTTAATCTCAAGATTTGGACGATAAGGAGGCATAAAGTAAAATACTATAAGTATTCATGAGGTATTCTCTAATAGATCTAATGTTATGCCCCAAATGAATATATATATATATATATATATATATATATATATATATATATATATATATATATATATATATATATATATATATATATATAATCAATATCTAGGTAACGCGAACATCTAATTGTGAACTCTCCTAACAACAAATAAAGAAGTATTACTCCAATAAGATAGATTTATCTCTGGATAATTAATGAAGATAACCCACATAACACTCCTAATAGTAAATGAAATGATATCCCTCATTCGTCAAAGTTGGGATATGTTCCTTTCAATAGCATATGGAGGAACTATGTAGTTGACACGTCAAACAATCCACAATATCCCAGAAGGAAATCACCATCCAATATAGTGGCTATCCTATAATTAATAATTAACAGAGATCATACAAGTCCTTTTATCATATTAGAATCACATGCCATTTCATAACATTTTATCATATCATCTTATGATCATATCATTATATCATCAGCTCAATCAATCAGAGACAATCATAATTCAATAGGTCATACTAGGAAAATGATATAGGAGATTTCAGCCAATGGGTGCTACTTACTATATAATGAGTCCAAAATTTATGTCATATAGGGTGAACCAAGTTGAGATATCATGTCCATACTATCCTAAGTAAATCGTTTTGAATCACATATTTTGATGATGAAATCAATTGATGAATTTATAGACTAATATACTTTTAATAAACGTAACATAAGAAAAACTTTGATCATGGACTCAAACCATCGAAGGGCAAATTGTTGAAGCAAAAAAAATTAAATGTTGGGCCGGAAAGCATCCTGTCAAAGATTAGACATCGGGCCAAGGATTAATCGACATGCCGAAGGATGAACTTCGGGCCATGAGTTCAAGCATCGGGACGGAAGGATCAAGTGTTGCGCCAAAAGATTGGATATTGTGGGAAGTCAACATATCAATAAAATGGGTCATACGTTGAAGGAAAGGACAATGCATCGAAGGTTCAGATAAAGTACCAAATGAATAGATGACTTGCTACTGAACAATATGTTGAAGGCTTCATAATTATAATTAGAGTGGTTAAGTCTAGATCATGATCATTTGGAGTCAAATTGAGTAGGTATTGGGTCAAAATCATGCCACTTGATTTGGAGGCTGAACCAAGACCGAATTGGGCATGTTAGAAGACCAATTCGGTGACCTTGAGCAGGCCTAAGTGGTGCTACCACCAAACCCAAGGGTGGTACCACCAAGAGAGCTGAAAATCACTATTTTATGCTTTTTCAAGACTTTCGGTGATAGTGCTGCCTGTGGTCAACGGTGATATTGCCCAGGCAGTGGTGATACTGCCTAGGCTGGTGGTGGTACTACAGATCCTAGAATCCTAAGCTCTGTTCAGTAGTAGTACTATCAATACCCCGAAATCTCAAGGATTTGAATTTTTTGCTCTATTTTTTAAGCCTTTGAGAGTCTATAAATACCTTACTCATGCTTGCTTGATGAAGTAAGAATTCTTGAGGTTAAAAGTGTTGTAAACTCACTTTATTTTTTTACTCTATTTTTTAAGCCTTTGAGGGTCTATAAATACCCCTCTTCCTTCGTATTGAGTATAGAATTATTTTAAAGTTATAGGAGGGTTGAGGTTTCTTGCAAAAAGGATGTACAAAGGTTCTCTCCTAAGCCTGTTAAAAAAAAAATGTTGTAATAATGGTAGTTGATCTTCACCCGTTGGAAAGAAGATTGGTAGTGAAAGCTAATGGCCTTAAGAGAAGAGACATCTAGAGTGGACATAGGTCGAGACGACCAAACAACTATAAATTGGTTTGCATCCTTCTCTTACTTTACTTTATTATTGCTTAGTGATTTATTTTAGTCGTTGTCCTTACTTACATTTTTGGTTAAATATCTTTCCGATATAGATTTATCGATCAAACTTTTTAAATCAGATCTTTTTGTAATAACACTAATTCAATCACCTCTTAGTGTTATTATGATCCTAACAAATCACACATTTATCTATTAAGTATGCACATGTACATACAAAATTCCTTAAAATCAATAATAATGTAGAAATATCGATCATTTACAATGTATATATGTATCAAAAGACTTACATAATTCTTTTAAAATTTTACCTTATATATATATATATATATATAAGTTCGTCATCAAATAAAAGAGTAGTCAAACAAAATATCCTTGGTATCTCAAGTCTGGGACTACGAAATCACTATCTAACTTTAGGTATTCTTAACCATACAATATTTCATAAGCGGAACAATCAGTGAACTCATTCTCGAATGAGCACCTGTATTGTATCCTTAGTGTCTCCACATAAGTAGTTGTGAGACCAACTACCTCCATCACAGGGACAAGTATATAGCACACTAGTCTATTCATTTATCTCGATGTCTCTCTCGAGTAAACTATGACATGGATTATTTAGGATCTATGTTAAAGGATGAATCAGTCTCGTTATCATAATCTCATTATGATCCGATTCTCATTGCACAAAACTAAGGACATCACTATATATATATATATATATATATATATATAATAGATAATATAATGTGAGGATACATCAATAAATAATAATGTAAAAGGACTACGCAATGTGTCATCACTCACGTGATTGACTTATAGGGCACCTGTAATAAGTACCTAGGAGGTCATAAGATAAACAAATATTAAACATCAAAAATAAATAATAAAATTTATTTAAAAATACTTTTATTATAAAATTTTAAAAAATTATTTACACACATAAATTTTAAAAAATAGTCCAATAAGTCTAATATATAAAATAATGCTACATTAAGTTTGAGTAGCAATGCGAGTCATAGCAATTGTATATTATCAATGCGCTACTTCATTCTATATATCACAACATTATTAGTCTTTCCTAATGCAATTCAAGATAATCTCTATAATTTATCTTGTTAAAATAATTCTACCATCATATTCAACTATAATATGTAGATATATAATTGTGAACTTGATAGCATAAATAACCTTAAGTACATAAAACAAAATATCAATTATAGTGTCAACTCAAACATGTATCACTATATTTTTTATGGGATGCTTAAAAACCCAATCGATCATGTTCTTTCAGAACACTTTAGACTATAAGTCTTAAGTGAATGGATCATCAATCAATATAATAGAACTCAAGTTATTAATTGATATTAAATATTTCTGGACTCATTTTCAATAACCATTAAGTACTTTATACTATAATGTATAGAGATATAATAGTACTTGCTATTCTTAGAGAATAAAAATAATACGATGGGTCATAAAATATTTTCAGCGACTTGGTAATTGAGTTTGACTACACCAAGTCTTGAGATAAAATTTGGTAGCCAAAAAGTTTGATTAGTGACCTTAAAGCATATCATAAAATCAACTTCTATTATTAATAATATAATAACAAATTACCCTCTAATATATATATAAATAATAAAGTAAAATGGACTTATTGTTATCGAGGTAATTTAAAAAATCAACAATTGAAAAATATCCTCATTTCAAATTGATATAATTTCATATATATGAGCATATAATTTTTCATCACTTTCAGATATCTTATTATTTTCTTTGCAGGCCTTTATTATTTTCACTTCTAGGTAACTTTAATATCTATATAATATTTTAATTGCAAAACTGATATTTGTTTTGACATAGGCTTGAGCGTAGATTTTTAACTTTATATATATAAAGAATATTTTTTTATTTGATTCTTTTCAAGTCATTTTAAAGCATGTATCTTGATTAAAATTTTACTTTTATGATTTGTTGAATAAAGTTGTATATTAAATCTTTTCAAGACTCGGTCAATATATCTTTTCTGAGATAGTCTTAACAATCATTGAGATCTATCCCTGAATATTTCAAAATAAAAAATCTTATTCATATATAAAGAATATTTTTTATTTGATTATTTTCAATTCATTCTAAAGCACCTACCTTAATTATGATTTGTTGAATAAAGTTGTATACTAAATCTTTTCAAAACCGGTCAATATATCTTTTTTGAGATAGTTTTAATAGTCATTGAGATTTATACCTGGATATCTCAATATAAGATATCTTATTCATATCTACTATCTTAAAATTCTTAGTAACAAACTTCTTGGTTTAGTATAATAAATCAAGATCACTATTGGCAAGTAAAATATTATCCATTTATAATACTAATATAATAAACTTACCCCTACTGATCGTCAGATATAAATATTGAACAATAGTATCTTTCTTAAATCTAAAGAAAGTAATAGTATCAAGAAACTTTATATATCATTATCAAAAAGTCTGTTTAAGGTAATAAATGGATTTTTGTATACCAAATTTTATATTTCTTTTATTTTATTTGTGAATCGTTTAGAATAATATATATATATATAAAGCTAGATCCTTAATCAAAAAACTTATTTTCACATCTCTATGATGTAACTCAAACTCATAATAAAAAATGAGTCACCAATATCATGAGAGATTCTTAATGAGTTCATTTAAACTAAATAAAATATCTTATTTGATTGATACATTTCTTCTGAGTAAAACCTTTAATCATAAGTTTGACTATTATATCTTTCGGTATTACCCTTTGAGTTACATTTATGTAACATACTCTTTTACAATTATTGGATAATTCAACGAATACTCAGACACTATTTTAGTCATTGATTTCAACTCTTTTTTTATTATATCATTTTTTTTCAGAATTACTACTTTTCATGACATGTGAAAGCAATGAGGGATTCTTTTTTATTTTTGTATTATAATATGATCATTGTAGATATACTACATAATAATTATAAATGACAGGATTCTTTCCCCTTGAGATATTCTCAAAATTCTCAATTGCGGTTGTGGTACAAGACCATTAATAATGATATCAATATTATATGGGAGTTCAGTGATATTATTTTGTTATTCACCTTTATCAAATTATTTAATAATTTGAGTAATCTCTTAAATAATAAAGGAATATCAACCTGTATCTCCTCTATATCAAAATTAAATTTTGAGATTTTCACTTTCATTGATTCGTTATTTTATAAGAATCTTATATTAATATATTTAAATATCCTTATACTATGATTAGGGCAATAAGATATGTACCCCTTTGAACTTTTCTAAATAAATAATAAAATATTTAAAATAATTATTAAATCTAATTTTCTTTTATGTGAATTGAAGATCCTAATCTGTAGGATAATCCTAAGTATGTATAATCTTAAGCTGGATTTCTTGTCAGTCCATAACTCAAAAGAAGTTAATGGAATTAATTTATTAAGAATTCTATTCATGATATACATAATTGTACTTAAAACTTCTCATTACATTGATTTGGATATAAAAGAATAACTCACAATGTTCCTAATCATATATGTAAGTGTATGATTATACCTTTCAGCAATCCTATTCTATTGTGACATATCTAGTAAACTATACTGACCATATATACCCTACTTTTTTAGGGATCTAGTAAAAGAATTAGAAAGTTTATGATAGAGACACAATATTCTGACAATCCTAGGTAAAAAATCTAAATTTTTAGAATTATAATAATATAACATGTATCCTCAAGGTCCATCAAACGAATCATCTCTAGGTATAGGCGATAAATACAAACTACTATCATTTTTGCTTTAAGATGATTTCTTGTAATGATAAGTATTTCATTCTCTTTTAGTGATTCATATTAAAATGAATCCCTATTATTAGTAATATATGTTGAAGCATCAAAATTAATCCAGCAAGTATTAGAAATATAATTTTTATATTATTTGATTTGAAATATATAAAGGTTAGACTTACACTTTTTTTTTTCAAATCAAATCTTATAATATTTCTTCACAAAACTTTCCTTGCTACAGATATATCACTTTATTGTGAAGATTTTCCTTTAATGAGTTTATATAGTATTTATAAACTCAAGTAATTTATGCCTCAACTTTATTTTATTATTACCCACTCCTTAATGTCACGAATGGTCGTTGCTCAACCACAATACCTTCACTCAACGGACCGTTCGTCACTTTTGCTTACTTGTACAGATGTTTGGTAACCTGTTTTACCTTGTTTTAATGTATTTTTGCCTAAAAAATGTAAGCAGAAACAGTTTGGAATACTGCAGAACAATCGTTCATTGTGTAGAACCAAAATAGCCCCAAACGATCGAGTTTTGAGCCATTTTCGCATGTTTTAGTATGCATTTTGAGTCTGCAAAGTGTTAGCCATCTCACTTGGAACCACCCGAGTGGCACGAGGGGATGGGGCTTTAGAATAGTATCGGGCGTGAGCATTCATCAAAAGTTGAACTCAACTTACATTTGATACCTTGGGAACCGTCGTTTGTGGACTTACGATAGTTCTTACAGCCCTTTAAAGTCCTATTTCGCTCTCTTTCTCTCTTTCTCTGTTGCACTCAAAGTGTTCGACGAATTGCTTGTAAGAGCTGCCCTCTCTGCGAGATGTCGAGACTTGTCAATTGCTCGTATTCAAAACTAATTAACTTTTCTTTTGTAGGTCCTTCGGGACCCGCACGAGGTTGCAAGTGGGCTGACCCTTTGTGGGTCAATAACACTTTGGCATTTCATAACTTAGGCAATCCCAGCTAAGTCTGGAACATTGGGTAAGGTTGCTCCATGACTTAGGTAATTCCAACTAAGTCTTCAAGTTTGCCATTTGGGTGCCGCACAACTTAAGCAAATTCAGCTAAGCCCGTGACATTGTGCTATCAGAGCAGACAAGCAATTCGACCAACTAACGAAAAAGATTCACAATTTTGCCATGGCAAAGCACAGTGGTGAATTGAGCAAGTGGGCTGCAAGTGCAAACTCACTTGCAAGTAGCTATAAGCTGTAAGTGCAAACTCACTCATAAGTTGTTGAAGCCACTCATGAGGAGTGCGATAGCGAACAAGACAAGCATGAAGTTAGGTACTCTCCGTGAGTGGAGAGACATAATCTGGTGTGCCAACTAGGAAAAGGAGCCACATAGATAGACTTATAATGGTAGAAACCCACCTCAATGTTCTTGAAGTGAGCTTGGAGAAACTCTACCAAGGGCAACGAAGACTCCTTAGGGTAGAGAGCTTGCAAGAAGAAGCTGAATCTCAGATAGACAAGGTTGAGTCCCTGGTCAACCGACTGACGAAGGATACCAAAGACTCGGTATGACATCTACTCGAAGTTATGGCAGAACTCACGACAAAGGTGATGTTACTTACAAGAACTCTTAATGCGGGAGGGAACAATACCTATGTTACGCTGCCACAAAGCTTCAGGGCACCTGAGCCGCATTGCTATGGGGGTGCCAGAGATGCCAAGGAGCTCAAAATTTTTTTGTTCGATATAGAATAGTATTTTCGTGCTATAAGACCTGATTCAGAGGAAACTAAAGTTTCTATAAAAATAATGTATTTAAACGGAGATGCAAAACCTTAGTGGCGAACTCATTGAGAAGAGATCCAGCAAGGTCGATGTCATGTGGATATATGAGAAGACTTAAAGCGAGAGTTGATAATTCAGTTCTTGCTTGAGAACACAGAGTTTATCGCAAGAAGGAAATTAAGACATCTCCGCTAAAGTACATCCATCATAGACTGTGAAGCAATTTTCAGCCTTGATGTTGGATATACAAGATATGTCTGAGAATGACAAACTATTTAGCTTCCTTGATGACTTAAAGTCATGGGCGCAACAAGAACTGCAACTGCATCGGGGGAATGTCACCGACGTGGTCAGGGCAATTGCAGTCGCAGAAAGGCTGACTGACTTTATTTCTTCAGATGACTTGAGTAAAAAGAAATAATCCTTGGGAAATCATCCAACAAAATACTCTCGAGTGAATAAGTCTAGGGGTGAACAAAAGAAGAACTTTTATAAGGGACCAAGCTCAGAAGGCAAGGCCGCTAAGTCTGGTGGATGCTTCTTATATGGTGGATCACATATGGTGAGAGAGTACCCGTAAAAGCAGGCACTTAATCCTTTAACTGCATCGATACACCCCCACAAGTTAGACAAGGGTAAAGTTGTCACCCTTAGTTTGGGCAGTTCTGAATTCAATAGTGAGATGAGAAGTCACAAGACCTCCGAATGGGAGAAATACGCTTGTTGAATATATTCCGGGGTCAAGTGGGGGAGAACACAAAGGCAAAGCCATCAAAAGCAGTGAGCAGCAAGCTGATGTATATGGACATCAAGCTAAATGGTCGAATAACTCGGGCAATGGTGGACCTAGGTGCTACCCATAATTTTACTACCGATAGAGAAGCTATGTGATTTGGACAAATCTTGGAGAAGAATCCAAGTCGTATAAAAGCTATAAACTCAGAGGCCAAACAGATCTCCGGACTAGCAAAGGGAGTCTCTATCAAGATTAGAACATGGAGCGAGAGCACGAACATGATGGCATTGCCCTTAGCAAGTGATTCTTGGGATGAAATTCATGCACACAGCAAAATTGGTGCCTATGCCATTTTTGAACACCCTATGTCTAATGGGAGGCGATGACACCTGTGTGGTTTCAGTTTCTCAAGGAGGAACTAAGGATCTATAACAAATATCAGCATTATAATTAAAGAAGGGGGTACAAAAAGATGAATTAACCTTTGCAACAGTCATAAAGCTAGAGACATTTGACAGGGAGGACATTCAAGAACATGCTATAGTGGCAAACATCCTGAAGGAGTTTTCAGATATGATGTCGACTGAGTTACCAAAAACTCTACCACCACGCAGAGGTGTGGATCATCATATTAAGTTGGAGCCAAAGTTAAGCCTCCAGCATGACCACCATACCACATGGTCCCTCTAGAGTTAGCAGAACTCAAGAAGCAGTTAGATGAACTACTGAGTGGTGGCCTTATCCGCAGTTCAAAGGCATCATTTGGAGCTTCAGTCCTCTTCCAGAAGAAATAAGATGGGAGCCTCCGATTATGTGTCGATTATCAAGCCCTGAATAAGGTGACGATGAAGAACAAATACCCTATCCTACTCATCATGGATTTGTTCGATCAATTGAGCAAGACTAAGTACTTCTCCAAACTTGAACTTTGATTGAGGTACTGGCAGGTGCGTATTGCAAAAGGGGACGAGACAAAAACTACCTGTGTGACCAGGTATGAAGCATTTGAGTTCTTGGTGATGTCTTTCGACTTTACCAACACTCCAGTCACATTTTGTACTCTAATGGATCAACTGTTCAAGGAATATTTGGATAAGTTTATGGTCATTTACCTAGATGATATAGTCGTTTATAGCTAAACACTTGAGAAGCATGTTGAGCACCTTCGGACAATCTTCAAAGTTCTCAGGGAGCCACTTTATTTGTAAAGAGGGAGAAGTGTTACTTTACTCAAACAAAGATCTTATTCTTGAGGCATCGAATCGACGATGGTTCTATCCGGACAGAAAAATTGAAGGTGTAAGCTATGATAGACTGGCAGACACCAAAGAAGGTGCTAGAGTTGAGATCTTTTCTTGGATTCGTCAACTATTATTAATGCTTCATAGCTGGATACTCAAAGCACATAGCTCCACTGACGAAGTTGCTAAAGAAGGAGTAGTCTTGGAGATGGTCAGATAAGTGTGAAGCGACTTTCTAAGACCTGAAGACTACTATGTTGGAGGAACCAATACTCAGATTACCGAACTTTGGGAAGTCTTTTGAAGTCTATACGATGCTTCTAACTTCATCGATAAGTGTAAATGTCATGGCTGATGCATTAAGCCACAAAGTGGAATTGGTGAATGCTATATAGTTGGAGGGTGGAGGCCAAGCAAGTCAATTACACTCTAACTTCCTTTCTAGGATTAGGGATGGACTATACAGTGATCCTCAAGCAGTAACTCTGATGCAACTCATTAAAGAGTGAAAGGCATGATGATTTTGGATCCAGGAGGGACTCATCTATACAAAAGGGAACAGAGTTTATGTTCCAAGAGCAGATAATTTGAGGTGTGAACTCTTGAAAGAGTACCACGATTCCCTTTAGGCAAGACATTCGGGCATCCACTGAATAATGGCTCTCATGGAGAAGGCTTTCTATTGGTCGAATATGAGGACAGATGTGAAGGAATATGTTCGAACATGCCTTACTTACCAACATGATAAGGTAGAGTAGCAGAAGCCGATGAGGTTTTTGGAGCCATTACCCTTACTAAAATAGTCATGGGAGATCATTTTCTTGGACTTCTTATCAAGCTTGCCCACAGTAGGGGGACTTGGATTGATACTTGTGGTAATCGATCAGTTCTTAAAGTATGCAACATTCATTGCTGCACCCCTATATTGTTCAACATAGGAGGCGGCTAAGCTGATGATGAAGAATGTGGTGAAGTATTAGGAAGTCTCATACAACATCATTAGTGATCGAGATTCTTGATTATTAGGATGATTCTGGACCAAGCTATTCAAGCTATTGGGATCTAAATTATACTTCTCCAAAAGCCTCCACCCTCAGATAGATGGCCAAACTGAAAGAATCAACTCGCTCTTGGAGCAATTTCTCTGGCACTACGTGAGTGCTAACCAACAAGATTGAGTGAAGTTGTTGGACATAGCCCAATTCTCCTACAACTTGCAGTGAAGCTCTACATCTAATAAGAGCTCCTTCGAGATTATAACGGGACAACAACTATCGACTCCTTACACGTTGGCTATTGGTTATATAAGGAGTAGCTCGTCGGCTTATCACTTCGTAAAGGAATAACATCGAAATGCAGATATTGCTCAGGCCTACTTAGAGAAGACGACCAAAAAGATGAAGAAATGGGCAGACTTGGGAAGATGACCATAGGAGTTTAAAGTTGGCGACTTGGTATTGGTAAAACTTAAATCAGCATCACTCAAGTTCTTTAGGCACAAAATGCATGAAGGGTTGGTACGTAAATATGAAGGGCCTTTCTCAATTATCAATAGGGTGGGCAATGTTTCCTACAAGTTACAACAGTCGACATGGTTCAAAATTCACAATATCTTCTATGCAAGCAACTTGAAAACCTACCATTCAGATCCACAAGATGCTTCCCGAAATATTTCAACTTGTCTATCTCCAATTAGAGCCTCCTATGAGAAGCGAGTTGAGACCATTCTAGTGGATCATAAAACTAAGCTACCTAGTGGAGCGGAGCAAACTGAGTACTTTATGAAGTAGCAAAAGCTTCCCACAGCAGAAGCTAATTAGGAGTCAGAAGACACCCTACGACATAAAAAAGCCTACGTTAAAGCCTACTAACAAGCATTGACGAGGACATGGATAGTTTAAGTTGGGGAGAATGTCACGAACGGTCATCGCTCAACCGTAATACCATCACTCAACATATCGTTCATTGCTTTTTCTTACTTGTATAGATATTTGCCAGCTTGGTTTGCCTTATTTTTATGTGTTGCCTAAGAAATATAAGAAGAAACAGTCTGGAACACTATAGAATGATCTGCCATGGATAAAAATATAAATAAGGTGTTTGACATAATACTCATGTTTGTCTGTGTCCTTTGGTTTTTATACATTCTTTATACAGCAAGTAGTAGGCTCATAGTAAGATTGATAGCCCTAGTTTGGTTAGCTTTTGTGATCGGTTTTGGCTTGTAAACGAGAGTTGTGTCATGTAGGGACTTCGGTCTATAATGAACCATTATCCTTCGTGTGCAACCGTTCAAAACTTGTAAAGTATATAGTTGTAATTTGTATTGGCTATATAAAGTGTTTGCTAAAGTTGTTACTTGTGGATCCTGAGGGAAGTGCTTCCTCTAACCTGCTTTCTCTTTTGTAGGTCCTAAGGGACCCTAGAAGGTTTCGGAGAGGCTGACCTTTGCGGATAGACTCACAATGGTGCCACACAACTTAGGCAAAATCAGCTAAGTTCATAATATTTTGGTATCAGAGTAGGACAAGCACACACATAAACACTTGTCATACAAACGTGGGTGACTTAGATGGACTATGTGGAGGGTAGCCAGCATGTATGATTGTTTGGGAGAAACGGACATGGAGATGTAGGGAAATGAGTCACTCAAAGGAGTGAGCATCGTTGATTGGCATTCAGAGGAATTGACAGCCCTTTGCATGAGAGGCACCATGAGGACAAGCAAGCTAGAAAGAATGTGTAGCGCACAAAGGTTGGGATGGTTTAATTCAAGCTACGGCTCGACGTTGGCAACTAAACTTGATGGTGCTCAAGGCAAGCGGGGCGCTTAGTAAAAGATGAGACCATGCAAAGTGGGATGTGTTGCTCAACAACCGAAAGAGTTGTGCAAAGCTCATAAAGGTGAGGGGAATTGTTAGCTCAAAGAATTCAGTACTCATCCAAGGGCTTGTATGTGGACGTTGGAGTGTTCGTGGTCATCCCAAGGGGATCAGAACTTGATGTCATAGAGCATTAAAACTTTCTCTTCGATATGGAAAGGATACGTCCATAGGAGACTGAAGTGTGCAACAAGTTCAGCACATTGCTAGGCCTTGAAGGGTGCAGCGGGGCCTGTATTGGTGAAGAGTCACAATCTAGCAAGCGCATTTACAGGGGGCAGAATAATGTACAGATTGTTTAGTAAGACAGAGTAGTCCAATGGGATGATAGTCTCTGAAACTTCTAGAGGAAAGAATACAAAGACAAAAGTTGCTCCAATAGGACAGATATCTAGGAGGGATAGGTCCTAGTTCTCCAGAGGGAGAATTATGTGCAGCCGACCGTATATGTTGAGGAAGAGTTTCTCAAGACAATATCTCTACAAAGCTCAATGGACTAAGCGAGCAACAAGGAGTCATTGCATGATCTCTAATGAAGTAATGTATTAGTGGATGCATTGCGAGATCAAGTGGGGGAGTGACAATGGCTACACCTCACAAAGGCACAGTTAGAGTCGATATGAAAATCGAACTCAATAGAGGGTTTACCTATGGAATGGTGGGCATGAGGGCCACCATCAACTCAATACAAATCGAGAGGTGGAGCAACTTGGGTAGAACTTAGTAAAGTATTTAAGCCGCATGAAGGGAGTCGATGTAGAAGATGGAAACATGGAGCGGAAGCATAAAGCTTTCCTTGGATAGAGATCAAGGACATAAACTCTTGTAGAGGCAAGAGTAGGATTATGTCATTTTATGTGTTCTTCATTCTGATGGGATAAACTCATTTTGTATGGTGTCATAGACGAAAGGAGCTTCGAGGCACATGCACCTTATCTCATATAGGCATTTGACAAAGGAACTAAGGTGATTCCACTTGCAGAGGCGAAGTTGGAATCAGAAGGACTTAGCATGGGGTAAGAGGACGTAGGGGTGGATACTCTTGAAGAATATACCATAGTGCTGCTATTCGAGTTATCATAAAGAAAGTGGTGCACAGTGGAGATTGTGCTGGTAGGGGATAGAAGCCCAGGATCCAAATAATGGTGCACCAATTTTAGTGAAGTTTGGGGACTTCGAGAGCTACTAGGTGGCGAACTATCCTAGAGTGATACTTCATCTAGGGGTGAGCCGAGAATGGGTGAGCGAAGGTGAATTGCCAAAGGAGCTAATACAATCGGAGATGATAGAGGCTGTGTTGGCAGAGGCCATACAAGGAGAGATTGTAGTCTGAGTTCATCACTTATGAATCTGAATGCAATAGAGATGTCACCAGGAGGCGACATGGTGCAGTGGATCATGGTGGAATAGTTCACGGCAATACAACACACACGAAGATATCCCGTGAGGGACACGATCATGCAGAGGTATAATTAGGAACTAATGGAAGCTCCACTTCAGTGAATAACACAACTGCAAGAAGGACTATAGATTCAAGGAGTGAATGTCATAGTACCGCAAAGGTGGGTCTTTCGTATGTGCATCAAATCTTACATCGAATGAAAGCTTTGGTTATTGACATATGGGGCTATGTACTATCGAGGAAAAATTTTGAGTGCAAGTACCGTGAGTCCTATTGGTGGGACTTGATCATGAGGTATGATCGGAGTAACTAGATAGTTGGACTACGTAAGTGCTTATATTCGCAAGGGAGCCCGACAAGTCGAGGGCAAGGCCCATAAGTGAACATTGCTACCAGGAAGCTAAGGATAATAGAATCGATGCAAGCCCTATAACAAAATGGTGGAGGCCATGTATGAGATTTTTAGTCTATCTTTCCATCGACCAAGGAGAACGCTAGGAGAACAGAGGTGTTGAAGCATGTGGTTGAAAGGAGCGAGGAAGTAATGACGAGTCTATAGGGGCTACCCAAAAGCAAATCATCGATCGAAAGGAGGTAGACTCAGGAGTGCCATAGTGTCGTGAGGTGGACCTATCGAACGCAAAGAAAAATATAGATGCAAGGCAACGGATAGTAGGGCCATGGGCTCGACAACACCATGGTACCACAGAGGCGGAACTTCCATAGAGTCATCGATCCCTTGTTCTCATGGAGGGAGAGCGTTGGTCGTGAAAGGGACCAAGGAGGTAGAGAATGCAGAGGCATAACTCCAAGTACCAAGACAGCGTGGAAGGGCAAAGGCCAAGGAACTTTATAAGACCAGTGTTGATAGGCTTCTCATTAAGATAGCCGAAAGTGAGAGACTTTAGGTTGATGTAGGAGTGCTCGACTAAGGAATGAAATAAGCAGTACACGTATTATACCTTTTCTACTCGGAGGAATAGGCGACAAAGGTGATGGAGAAGATGGTACTATCCTAGAGGTGATCAGAACTATCAAAGACTTACTCCAAGTTAGGGGACTCTAAGTTGGGGTAAACTTTTATTCTTTTTAGGCAAAAGTTCTTACATTCCAGAAGTTCGGTGGCAGTGGGAAGGTAAATTATAATAGTTAACTCAACGCAAGGAGTGTAAACACTTCAAGTGCTTCAAAAGTATGAGCAAAGAGCAAGCGAAATGCTAGCAATCAGCTCGATGTATGAAGTATAACCTTGAGGAGGTGGGCAAAATCAAGTAACCTTTACCTTCTCAACTCAAGAGAATGGGTGAAACCAAGTACCACAATTCTTATACCTCGAGGAGGTGGCCGAAATTAAGTAACATTTGCCTTCTCAACTCAATAAGAATGAGCGAAACTTAGTACCCTGATTCTCTTATTTTGGCTTGAAACATGTATAAACATTTTCCTAAAAACGATATTTGCACCCTCTTCTCAATAAGATTGCTATGGGTTTGATGCAAATAGTTTTAGTGGATATGACAAGCCTTTAGAAGATCTGTATTGAGCAAACAATAAAGAATCTTCAGAGATGAATTAGAGAATGTCTAACTCAATCACTCGGAGAGTAAAGAAGAAGAGCATGAAAGAGTTTTTTTTTTTAATTTACCCTCAAATATCTATTTATAGATATTTTCTCAAAAGACACAACCTTTGAAAATTAACTATTTTCTCAAAATACACAACCTTTCAAAAATAACTATTTTCTCAAAAGACACAACCTTTAAAAAATAACTATCAAAATAAAAGAAAACACCTTTTCAAAGATTTATTTGAAAAGAGATTCTTTTTCTTTTTAATTTGAACAATTTATAACAATCCCCCACTTGTTCAAATTTAAAATTTTCTCCAAGTGATTAAATAGTATTTATAAATAAAGTAATATATCTTTCGATTTGAATATTACCTTAGTGTAAGCATCACAAAGTGAAGTCGAAATCCCAAATAACATAAAAGCTTTGAATTTGTTATTCCTCATGACAACACCAGTGATACCACACACATAAATACAACATTCTGGTATTCCTCATAAAATCTCGCTTAGCCCTAATATGGCCTTGGGCTCATCCAAGTTCATGAACTTTTATGAGAGAAACTCCAACTCTCAATCGAAGCGGCACCACTTCTAAGTTCATATAGGTGAAGTTCTTATAGTATCTTTGTCACTCTTTGAGATACTTGTCCTAACTTGACTGAACTTCATTAAGAGTATAATTAACTTAACCCTCATTCGGTGACAACCAGTACTTTAACATCTTTAGATGGGACTCGTAAAATATTTCAAAGTGCTGAACCACTCCATATGTCAATGACTTGTTCTTACCCTTTGAACTCTTCATTACTCATTTCATAATGTTGAGTAGGGTTGCTATCATTGGTGGATCTTTTCTTCAAGGAGTTTTAGTCCCATCCATTTTGATGTTGATCTTACAACTTCTCTTATAAGAGGTTTGGTGAATGGATCAGCCAAATTCTCACTTGTTTTCACAAATGTGAGTGAAATAATCCCACTCTTGATTAATTTCCTCACATAATCATGTCTAAGACTTATATGTCTTGACTTTCCATTATATATTTTACTATACGCACGAGCTAAAGTGGCTTGACTATCACAAAGTATAGAAATTGAATTCATACTCTTAGAAGTCAATGAAATTTCTAATATTGCTTGTAAATCAAGAAAAATCTTTGCAATACATGCCTTTTAGTTTAGTGTTCTTCCTCTAATTTAGGTGTTAATCCTCTGAAAGATATCAAAGCATCAACCTAAATCTACTTTGTACATTTGGATGACACTATGAGAACAATGATTCACCAAATTTCTTGGAGAATTTTGCACAGCCCCTTTAGATTTAAGTTCATCTGTCTTGGTTGGCTGCAGAAGAAGAAGAGACCGGGGGATTCGAGACGGCGAAGGGAGGACCGGGAAGCGATGCTATTTGGCGCGGGCGGTCAACCCATGTCAGGTTAGCATGGCCTTCTTTAGTTTCATTTTTATGAACTCCTCAACCATTCAGCCTCCTTTCCTGCATCTGCTAGAGCAACAAATTCTGATTCCATAGTTGAGTGAGTTATACACGTTTGTTTCTTGCTCTTCCAAGAAACAGCGCCACCTCCTAAGGAGAACACCCAACCAGTAGTGGATTTGTTATCTCCAAAACTCGATATCCAACTTGCGTCAGTATATCCTTCTAAAATAGCAGGAAATTTTAAGTATTGTAGGCCATAATTTTTGGTTCGTTTAAGGTACCCAAGAACTCTTTTAATAGCCTTCCAATGCTCTACATTTGGATTGCTAATAAATCTACTCAATTTACTAACTGCAAATGCTATATCAGGTCTTGTGCACTGCGTTGCATACATAAGACTTCCTATAGCACTTGAACATTCTAATTGAGCCACTGTTCTTTCAACATTCTTGACTAATTTGATACTTGGGTCAAATGGGGTATTTGCTTCTTTGATTTTTAAGTGACTGAATTTCTCCAGTACTTTCTCTATGTAATGAGTTTGACTCAAAACATATCCCCCACTATTTCTTTTTACCTTGATACCTAGTATAGTATCAACTTGCCCAAGATCTTTCATCTTAAATGTTGAAGATAGAAACCTCTTTGTTTCTACAATACCTTTCATGTTGTTGCTCACTATTAGCATATCATCAACATAAAGGCAAACTATCACCATATAGCCATCACAAGTTTTGAGATAAACATATTTATCTACAATATTATGAACAAATCCATTAGAAAGAATTATTGCATCAAATTTCTCATGCCATTGTTTTGGAGCCTGCTTTAAACCATACAATGACTTAATAAGTTTACACACTTTATGTTCATTTTTCGGTAGAACAAAACCTTCGGGTTGTTCCATATATACCTCCTCATCGAGGTCTCCGTTTAGAAATACCGTTTTGACATCCATTTGATGAACATAAAGATCAAAAATTGATGCTAAAGCAAAAATAATTCTAATAGATGTGATCCTAGCCACAGGAGCATATGTGTCAAAATAATCTATTCCTTCCTTTTGTCGAAATCCTTTAGCAACTAACCTTGCTTTGTTTGATACTTCCTACAAAATATCCATCTACAACTAATAGGTTTTGAGGCAAAAGGTAAATCAACAAGTTCCCAAGTATGGTTTGACATAATAGAATCCATCTCATCATTAATAGCATCTTTCCAAAAAGCAGCATCACGAGAAGCCATAGCTTCTTTAAATGTTTTAGGATCATCTTCCACTTGTAAAACAAGAGGAATTATTTTTAATACTCTCTCATTAGTTCCTTCTACAAGATAAAAAGAAATACTTTGAGAATCAATCTCATCCGATCTTAATGTTTTTGCTTTTCGTACACGAGTGTTTCTCCTTAATTCATAAGATTGCTCTCAAACCTCTTGTGAACTTGGTTGATGTCCAATCAAAGGAATTTTAGGTTGCTCACCAACCTTTTGAGATTTCTCCATTAGTGACTCTTCACTAGTTGGAGGATGAACATTATTAATAGAAGCCAATAAATGTTTAAAGAACTCCACATCTCGAGATTCTATTATGATATTAGACTCCAAATTAAGAAGTCTATATGCTTTGCTATTTGAGGCATAACCTATAAATGCACATTTGATTCCTCTAGGTCCCAATTTTGTCCTTTGAGGATCATTATTATTATAATATGCAAGACACCCCCACACTTTAAAATAACCAATGTTAGGTTGTCTTCCTTTCCATAACTCATATGGAGAGATCTTATTCTTTTTAGAGGGAATTCTATTTAAGATATGACATGCAACCAATAAAGCTTCTCCCCACAAGTTATAAGATAATTTAGCATGCAACAACATAGCATTAATCATCTCTAGATAAGTTCTATTTTTTCTTTCTGCTAATCCATTTTGCTCAGGTGTTCTAGGTGCTGAACATTCATGAATTATGTCATGTTGTTCACAAAACAAGTTAAATTCATTAGGAAAGTATTCTCCTCCTCTATCACTTCTTAAAGCTTTAATTTTCTTCCCCAATTGATTTTCAACTTCTGCTTTATATGCCTTAAAAGCATTAAAAGCATCATTTTTATGTTTCAATAAGTACACATATGTGAATCTAGACATATCATCTATAAAAGTAATAAAATATCTATTACCTCCTCTCGTTAATATGTCATTTAATTCACATATATCAGAATGTATTAAATCTAACAAAGTAGTATATCTTTCAACACTTTTGAAAGGTTTCTTCGTCATCTTTGATTTAACACAAATTTCACATTTATTAAGATCATCAAAATGATAATTTATTAAGCCACACTTAACCATTCTTCTAATCATGTTGATTCCAATATGTGCTAATCTATCATGCCATAATGAATAAGAATCAACAATATAAATAGAAGCAACATCTTTATTAACTTTAGAATCATTGTCAACAATAGATAATTTGACCATTCCCTCAGCGGAATAGCCTTTTCCAACAAAAGTTCCATTACGGGATAAAATTAACTTCCCGGATTCAAATACAGATTTAATTCCAGGTTTGCCAAGGAGATTCTCACTCACTAAATTTCTACTCATATCCGGTACATAAAGAACATTAGTAAGAGTGACTTTCTTACCTGAAGTGAAACTGAGTTTCACATTTCCCTTTCCAATCACCTTAAAACGAACTTCATTTCCCATTTGAATCTTTTGCCCTTCTGTGACTTCTTTATAAGTCTTGAAGAGGCCTTTATCATAGTAAACATGGACGGTAGCACAAGTATCATACCACCAACCAGAAACCTTGCCAAATATGGTATTCACTTCGCTCACCGTAGCGATTATATTATCATCTCCCTCAACGGAGTTGACTTTTGGTTTCTGGCCCTTTTTAAATCTGCAATCCCTAGCAAAATGACCAGGTTTTCCACAAACAAAACAGCCTCCACTTTTTGACTTCTTAAATTTTCTTTGATCCCTTTTGGGGCCAAAATGATTCTCCTTGTTTTGTTTGCTTTTGTTGGAATTCTTAGACTGATTCATAACATTTGCTTTTATATTGCAAAAAGAGTTCTCACTCTTGTCTCTCATCCTCGATTCCTCCTCGATTCGAAGATGTTTTTGAATTTGCTCCAAAGTGATATCCTTGGAGTCATGCAAAATCTTCTTCCTATACCCTTTCCAAGATGAAGGCAACTTGGCTATTCACTACTTGAAAAGGTTCAGGAAGTTCAATTTTTTCAGCCTTCAATTGATTAACAATGACTTGTAACTCATGCACTTGTGCCAAGATTGGCTTGTCATCCACAAACTTGTAATCAAAATATTTAGAAATTAAAATTTCTTTGTACCTTCTTCCTCGGCATGATATTTGAATTCCAAAGCATTCCAAATTGCTTTTGCAGATGGTTCCACCGTATAAAGATCATAAAGCCGGTCCGAAAGAGCATTGAGAATGTGTCCTCTACACATGACTTCATCTTCATTTCTTTTCTTTTGTTCAGCCTTGACTTCATTGGTGTCATCGTCGGTTGGATCAGGAAATGGTTGACGATTTGGATCAAGCACATAGAAGATCTTCAAAGCAGTCAACATGAACTTCATCTTGTCTTGCCAACGGGTAAAATTTGTTCTATCAAAACGATCCAAACGAATAAAATCTTGATTCAATAATTTGATGGTATTTGTAGCCTCCATAGTGAATTTGTATAAACTCACAAAATATCGTTTTTAGATTGTTAGGAAAAGATACGGCAAAAGAAGAGGATAAAAAACACTATGGAAACAAAAAATAAACACAAGATCAAGAATACTTTAGGAAAGATATTTAGGCTTGAAACATGTATAAACATTTTCCTAAAAACGATATTTGCACCCTCTTCTCAATAAGATTGCTATGGGTTTGATGCAAATAGTTTTAGTGGATATGACAAGCCTTTAGAAGATTTGTATTGAGCAAACAATAAAGAATCTTCAGAGAGGAATTAGAGAATGTCTAACTCAATCACTCCGAGAGTAAAGAAGAAGAGCATGAAAGAGTTTTTTTTTTTAATTTACCCTCAAATATCTATTTATAGATATTTTCTCAAAAGATATAATCTTTGAAAATTAACTATTTTCTCAAAAAATACAATCTTTGAAAAATAATTATTTTCTCAAAATACACTACCTTTAAAAAATAACTACCAAAATAAAAGAAAATACCTTTTCAAAGATTTATTTGAAAAGAGATTCTTTTTTTTTTTAATTTGAACAATATATAACTGAATACAAAATATATATTTTTTTTTTTGGCAGGATTATATACTCTTTCTTTTTTATCATTACAACATGACTTGTTCTCTGCCAACCTCCAGAATATATTGTTCTTTGCCAATGACACCCTTTTATCCTTGCAAAGCTTCAAGGTAGGAAATTACTATCTATACTGGAAAACTCTGCAAAGCAGGCCATAAAAAGAGCATGTTTACCATCGATGACACTTGTCTTTTGATGCAGAAAATGTTGTATGAAGAACCCAATGATGTTTCTGAGATGAAAAGATCCAAAAAAGGAGAAATACGTTTAACACTATTTGAACTTCTCATATGCAAAATAGGAGGAGGCTCATATCGCTCGCTACCTTTGAGCTCCATTAAACTACGAGTGGAGATGGCAAACTGAAGGGTGATTATTATATACATGAAGAATACATATGAAAAGCATTATTCTCAAAAACCAATGGGATCATATCAAGATACGTGCTAACAGTTTCTAATTCGAAGGAAGTAGGTAGGGGTGGGTCACAATGAGTTATGACACAAGAGCTTGGAAATATGCAGCTAGTGCTTTGTTCTTAGCTTGGTCTTTTTGGCTTTAAAAAAAAAAAAAAAAAATTGTTTTACTTCCTTGTTTCAGAGGCTAAACAGTGGGTTTTCTTTTTCTCTATTTGAACTCATTAGTTTCTCTTCTTAATCAACAAATAACGGATAATCACTTCATCTTTCACTTAAAAACAAAAAGATGATAATAATGATGATAATAGAGGAACTATGGAGTTCCAACTATAGTTGCCATCACACTCCTGACGGATTAAGAAATTTAAGAAACTAAATCGGTTGACTTAACAGTCAATGATAAATCTAAGCTATCAAAAAGCAGCATGTTATGTAAAAACAAAGGTGTTGTGAAGGAAAAGAGGCAAGAAAACACCTGCGCATCATGAACAACCCATCAATCTTCTCGACAATAGATCCCTATCAGTAGCCAATTTCCTCCTCATCAAAACTATCCTCTCTCGTCCTCACCCAATTCCTGGAATCCCTTTGCAGCTATGACAATGGGGCACTCCGAGGTGGTGATCGGTTGGTTTTATTATCTCTTATCAGCGCCATCATACATCAGCAACAGCAACAGCAATGCCGAGCATTCCAACTTTTGGGGTGCCAAGAGCCCGATTCGCACATCGCTGTGCCCCACCGATGGAAAACGCCCTCCGGTAGAATAAAAAGCTTGCACATATCTGTAACCCCACCTCTCTTTTTTTTTTTTTTTTAATTATTAAATTTTTATTTATTGTTATTAATATTTTATTAATTATGGATTTAAATATCTCAGTTTTCATCATCCATTATGAATATAATGGTTATATTAATTTTTTTAATTATAGTCCAAATGTTTACATCTTAAATTAATTGTTCAACAATTTTCTACCTCAATTTAAGTTTTCATACTAATTTTATTGTGTTTCTATTTTGGTATTATAGAAATATAATTATATTTAAAACTCATCTAAGCGACCCCCTATATTAGCCTCAAAATTAAAGTCACCACCCGTACTTTAAAACTCATCTAAGTGACACCTCGTACTATATTTCAAAATCAAAGTCACCTTCCATACTTTAAAACTTATCTAAGTGACCCCTTATAGTATGTACTTTAAAACTCATCTAAGTAACCCTCGTACTATGATTTCACATCAAATTAGTCTTCTGTTAGATATAAGATTACGCTGTTAGGTAAAATCATTTAGGATATTATTTTTATTTGAGAATTACAACTAAATAGTCCCAAAGCCCTCATCCATTTTTCCCTCTCTTTCTTTCTTCTTCAACCTCTATCGACATTCTTTTCTGCAATTTCGATCTCTGCCTTTCTTTTTCAACCTCTGTCGGTGCACAGTCCACGAAGGGGATGCATTTGCAACAAGACTTTCAGAACCATATCTTAATTTTTTTTTAGGATAAATTCCTGAAGAACATCTTATCTCAGATTACTTGATGATCTGAGAATACTTGGTCCGATAATTATATTCTTTATTTTATAAATATTTAGAGTAATATTACTTTTTGTCTACATCTTTAACTACTAGCAATATTTTCTAGAAATGAACTTCAATTTTTAGATGTTAACGTACCATGTAAATTTTTAGCTTTTCCCTATATTTTTGTGTGAAGGTTTAAGTTACGTGTCTTATCTATTTCATGGTACTTCTGAATTGTGATAAACTATGGAACATTTCTTATATTTAAAATTAATTGTTCAACAATTTTCTACCTCATTTAAAGTCGATAAGTGCCAAAATACTATACACAATTTAAGTTTTCATACTAATTTTATTGTGTTTCTATTTTGGTATTATAGAAATATAATTATGTTTAAAACTCATCTAAGTGACCCCCTATATTATGTCTCAAAATCAAAGTCACCACCCGTACTTTAAAACTCATCTAAGTGACCCCTCGTACTATGTTTCAAAATCAAAGTCACATTCCATACTTTAAAACTTGTCTAAGTGACCCCTTATAGTATGTACTTTAAAACTCATCTAAATAACCCTCGTACTATGATTTCACATCAAATTAGTCCTCTGTTAGATATAAGATTACGCTGTTAGGTAAAATAATTTAAGAGATTATTTTTATTTGAGGATTACAACTAAATAGTCCCAAAGCCCTCATCCATTTTTCCCTCTCTTTCTTTCTTCTCCAACCTCTATCGACGTTCTTTTCTGCAATTTCGATCTTTGCCTTTCTTTTTCAACCTCTGTCGGTGCACAGTCCACGAAGGGGATGCATTTGCAACAAGACTTTCAGAACCATATCTTAATTTTTTTTTAGGATGAATTCCTGAAGAACATCTTATCTCAGATTACTTGATGATCTGAGAATACTTGGTCCGATAATTATATTCTTTATTTTATAAATATTTAGAGTAATATTACTTTTTGTCTACATCTTTAACTACTGGCAATATTTTCTAGAAATGAACTTCAAGTTTTAGATGTTAACATACCATGTAAATCTTTAGCTTTTCCCTATATTTTTGTGTGAAGGTTTAAGTTACGTGTCTTATCTATTTCATGGTACTTCTGAATTGTGATAAACTACGAAACATTTCTTATATTTAAAATTTAAGTTTAGATTTCATTCTTGAGGTTTTGCATTAAATTCAGAGAACCAATATGCTAATAGTGCACCGTTTAGCAGGTGTTCCTTGGATCGAAGATGAGCATCTTTAAAATTTGGGAAAAGATGACAAGTGTGGAATAGCTTGAAACTTTGTTGTATGTAGACCCCAACACAAGTTGCAAGCCATGCACAAAAATATTTCATTTGATTGAACAATGTCTCATGAAGAAAGAGATGCTCCAACTTAGTCAGATGGTGACTCAGATGAAAAGAATACAGAGAACAGTGATAACTCAACAAGTAGTGAGGATATCAATATTCCTGAATGTGTTTGCAAAACTAACATTCCAAATATTGATATAGTGGAGTCTGAATATGAGGATGATACAGAGAATTTATGTCCTCTTAAGGATTTCGAGAGTCAGGATCGGTGATGTTAAGAAGTTTCAGAGTTATCTGTGTGAGTACAATATACAAGAGGGTTTTGACTTCAAGTATTTGAAGAATGAAAGTATTAGAGTAGTTGCAGTTTGTATGATAACTGGATGTGGGTAGAGGATTAAAGCCAGCCTAAATCCTATGCTTAATTGTTTTCAAGTGATGATGATGACTAACACACACAGTTGTGGGCGCCACGACATTAATCACTAGATTACTAGTTCTTTCGTAGCCAAAAAGTATCTTACCACATTGAAGGATGACATACGGTGGCCTAATAATGCATTTAAGAATAATACGAGGTGGAGTTTTAATGTGGAGGTAACAGAGTAAAAATTCTATCATGCAAAGAAGAAGACTCTAAAGATCTTTCAAGGTGAGGATATATTTCACTTTTCCAGGCTAAGAGATTATGCATCTATAATCCTAGAGACTAACTCAGGGTCAACATGTACGGTTGGAACCGATCCATATGATGGGTATAGGTTAAGTTGCTTTTATTATTGTTTGGCTGCATGCATGCAAGGATTCATTGAGGGGTGTAGGCCTATAATTATAGTTAATGATTATCATTTGAAGACTCCTTATAAGGGGGTCTTATTAGCAGCTATTAGAATAGATGCCAATGATAACATGGGCGGTAGCTAACATAGAAAATAAAGAAAATTGGAAGTAATTTTTTGAAGAGCTATTATTCGACATCGAATTAGTTGAGGCGCACGGTTGGAATTTCATGAGTGATCAACATAAGGTATTTTAAACTACTTCCTATATCATGTTTTGGGTGATATAAGTTATAATTATTTACTAACTGTACTTGAAATATTATACATATTGTTAATTTAGGGGCTCATTGAGGCATTTTCAGAGGTTATGCTACATGTGAACCATAGGATTTATGTTCGCCACATGTACAAGAACTTCAAGAAGCAATTCAAAGGTGGGGTCTTGAAGGACCTTATATAGCAAGTAGCCTCCTCGACGACTGAAAAGGAATTTGATTACTACATGAACTGAATCAAGGAGGTTAATGAGGATGTGTATCATTGGTTAACAGCAAAGGATAGTCATCAATGGTCAAGGAGCGGCTTTGCATAGTATATTGCCCTTCATATATTTTGTTTGTTGTTATTATGTAAAAAAATATATCACTACTAACTTTGACTTTTTTCTCCAATTCTAGGCACCCTAAATTTGACATGTTGATCAATAGCATCATAGAGACATCCAATTCTTAGATATTAAAAGCATGGGACCAACCGATTATCACAATGTGTGAGATGATTAGGAGAATGGTGATAAATAGAATTGAAACCCAAAGAGCCAAAATAGAGGGTCATTGTTATAGTATATGCCCTAGAATCTTGAAGAAGATGGATAAAGATAAGAAGCGATGCAAAGATTGGATTATAATTCGTACCGATGATGATGTATTTAAGGTGGATCATTTTACTAGAAAAAGACATATCGTTAGGCTAAGAGAACGGTTCTACAATTGCAATAGAAAGAGGCTCACATGTATTCCTCGTCAGCATGCCATAGCTATTATATATTTCCATAGGCAAGTCCTAGAAGACTACATAGATCCTTGTTTCGATAAGGATATATGGGAGAAATGCTAATGCGGAAGAGTTCACATAGTGCTTGGTTAGATAACTTTTTTATCTATCATAGGTTTTATTTTAATATTATAATCCACTTATGGATCCTTTACTAAAGATTATCACTTACAGATATTTATGATTGGCCTTTCGTTGTTGGTGAGTTCCTTATCGAGCCACCACATTTTAATAAAGGATTAGTCGGCTCAAAAAGGTGAGAAAACGGGCTGATGGTGAGGGGTAACTATCACAAATGAGTGTTAGAATCAATTGGCACTAAGAGAGGGGGGGTGAATTAGTGCAAGCTAAGATTTTTCTTTCTAAAGCAAAAACTTTTCGAATAAGATAGAATAGGAAATCCGAAGCTTTTTATTTTTAATAAAATAAGTGAATGATTAAAAGTAAGAAGTCAGAAAGATAATCATGTTTGAGGAAAAGAACTTATTGTCTTGCTTTCAAGGAGTTTAGTTAAGTTGGAAGCATCAATTCAACAATATTCAAGCAATGCAAATATGAAACACCTACAATTTTATAGTGGTTCGGCACCAATGGTCTACGTCCACTTCCGAGTCCTCTTTCTTGAGGCACACCGACATCTACTACTAATTTTCTTTCGGTAAAGATAAAACTCTTACACTTGAGCTTATAAGGGAGACTAGATTTACAACTCTAAGCTCTCTCCATTACCGTTTTTCTTTTTCTTATAATTCTCACATAATATTTTCTCAGAATATAATCCCCCAAAAGTATTGTTGTGAATGTAAGAAAACTTGGGGTATTTATAGGCCCCAAATTGACTTTAAAATCGGAGCCAAAATCCAACTTTATGTGAAAATTTTGGGTATGTGCGGTTTACCCGCCGACTTGGGTGGTTTACCTATCATTAGCAGTTGGCTGCCACCTAGATTCTGTGGTACGGGTAGTCCAATCACTGCTCATTGATGGTTTACCCGTCGAAATTTTCATAAAAATGGTTCCATCCACTTTTTGAATTCTAACTTGACTTTTACATTGACCAACTCTTTGGTCAACTGATTAAGCTCAATCTGAGCTTAACCAAACCTAGTAGTGGATTCGGTTGCCTCATTGAGTTGATCTGGATTCCTTCCAAATCCAACCCAATTAGGACTCTAACTTCTAAGTACGACTCAATAATTACAACACTTAATGACCAATTAAGCCAAATTAAGACCTAACTCCCACATACTCCGGCAACCTCCAGCAATCTTGTGGTACGTCCTCCGGTCTTCTTTCCGATGATCTCTCTTCGTGTTCACAGCGAGCTTCCTGATTCCTTTGACGAATCTACTAGCGAACTTCCGACGAGATCCCACCACATCGTCCGAACTTGACCTGATGCCTAGGCTTTATCTTGGCCCATCATCTGGTTGTAACTCCATTGATCCTGCCATAGTTAGACATGCACGATGCTAATTATAACTTAATTAAATATAATTATAATTACTAAAATATCGATTACAAGATCAACTTTTTGGCTACCCCCGATAATCGTCCGACGAGTATTAGTCTTCTTTTGGCGAACTCCCTTGCGCATCTTAGCAATCTCCCAATACCCTCGACGAGCTTTTGACATACTCTGGCGAGTTCCCAAATGCATCGACTTGATGCATGGACTTAATCTTGGGGAACCCTGATTGTAATAATCCTTTTATCGTAATTAATCCTGCATCAATCAACTCTAACAATCCTGTTAGATCAATAATTCATCAATTGATTTCATTATCAAAATTTGAGATTCAACAATGAGAACAAAATCAGGGCACCTAAACAAGTGTGGGTGATGTAGACAACAAGGACATAATTCTCGTCGATACAATAATATACAAATAGAACGAAGCAGTATATGATAACATTGAAGCAAGCTGCAGCAATAGAAGCAACCACTTGGAACTGGGCCCAAGTCAACCACCACCGGAGTCTCAATCTCAATCATCAGTACATTTTCAACAATACTATTAATTATCACATATTTTGATAATTGAAACTAACTTTATGAAAATGATCTTTAATATAGGAACAACGCCCAACTAAGATACATATCAAGATTACAACAAGACAATGCAAATTCTCACTAGATAAAAGGAAGAAACAAACTCATTCTGAAGCAAGACCTAGGGAACAAAGTGATTAGGGCAATAATTAGTAGTAATTAACTGTTGATGTTTACATGCATTTCACTTTTTTGTTCATAAGTTAGGTACATGAGATGGATTACTATTAATATATTCCACTTGACATAGCTATTGGATTACTAGTAGTTGGGTATATTAGATGTTTATATGATATATTTAATTGATAAAGTTTCTAACTTTCTGATAGTTCAATCAATTAGTTATATCTTGTTATTCTTTGTAGGTTACGTGATTGATTGTAAATGAGATATGTTCTAGTTTTCAAGTGCTACCAAAATTTAGTCATACTTAAATAGTAAATAATCATAACAATCCTACATGTTAAGATTTTTAGGAGATCGATTTTTAATTACTTAAAATAATTAAGTATATAACAAATAAAAACCATCATCAATCAAGCTTAAAGTATAAAATAAACAATAATGGAAGTTAAGACCATTTTTTCTCATGACTTTTATATCACTTAATATTATTGTATTAACATTTATGAGATAAATTTGATGAATAATGATAGTACGAGAAGTGTAATTGATTAACGTATCATAGTACAGTGTTTTGATTTTTTAAGTTCTCTTCGCATAATTTAGTTATATTGAAGAAAACCAAATAGCCACCCCCAGTTTTAAAAATAAATATTGTTACCCTTTTTGTTAACATAAATGAGTTTATTTAATGTCTATAGAATAGTATGAGGAGCCAATTTGATATGAAAACGTAGTATAGGGGGTCATTTAGATGAATTTTAAAATACGGGGAATGACTTTGATAGGCATAGTACGGGAGATCAATAAGAATTTCGATATATATATATATATATATTATATCTGTGTATGTGTGTGTGTGTGTTTTAGTCCCTTGGCTCCATATCAAGTTGAAGCATTTCCTATACCATTTAAAGTGAGAATTAAGAGTCGAGAAGTGTCAAAATACTATAAGAAATCATTGTTGAAATCTTCAATAATAATGGCTGAAGATACGTAATTTAAGTTTCCACGATAGTTTTATTATGTTTCTATTATGGTGTTGTAGAAACACAATTTTATTTTTATATCTTTTCTTTCATTTGGTATCAGAGCAGAGATTAACCTTTGCCTTGATATGAAGAAGATTTCATTTTTTTGTCATTAAATATGGTTCTATTTTGATTTTTCTTGTGAATCTTTTGGTGCATTAAATGTTGTAAATCATAAAGATATTAGATTTTCAACACTTATATTCTGCATGAATATTTTGTTATATTAATTCATGCTTATGAGATAAGTTTATATAAACAAAATATCTTATGATCCATATAATCTTAATTAATTAAGAATTAGCCATAACATACTTAGTTAATTAAAATTATATATAAATTAGAATCATATAAGGAATTAGATATAATATTATGATTGATTGTATCTAATATAATAATTATTACCCCATAGGATCTTTTATTATATTTATATAATTAATCAGGATAAAATATCAAATTATTTTTATTATTTATCCACAGGGATTATCAATTGGTATATAATTTGATAGTTTTATTATAAAAATTATTTGAATTCATTTGAATTAAAAAATTTATCCATATATAATTTTTATGCTATGAGATTCATTTTTTAGTATGTTTTGCATTAGTAAAACATGTAATATTAAGCCTTAAATTTTGACATAAGTATTTTGGGTTTTATACAGTTTCTCAAATTATTAATTTCTCTGATATCTGATGTGATATTCTCGAACTTAAGGATAATAAATATAAGGTATGAAAGGAGAGAATTATCCTCAATCTAGGATGGATGGATATTGATTATGCTATCAGGAAAGATGAACTACTTGCAATCACCAATACTAGCACTCCAATTGAGATCATGCTATATGAGCGATGAAAGCGATCTAATCGGCTTAATATGATATTTATTAAGACTAAAATAACTATTAATATACGTGGTTCTATTGATCATCATAATAATATCTAAGACTTGCTAAAGGTCATTGACGAGCAGTTTGTCACTTCGGATAAGGCACTAGCAAGCACTCTAATAATGAAATTTTCATCCCTCGGACTCATTAACATAAAAGGTGAGCACAAGCATATAATGTAAATGCGGAATATTGCGAATCAACTTAAAAAACTTGAGGTTGATATATCATAATCCTGCTTAGTACACTACATTCTGAACACCCTTCTATATCAATATGAGTCTTTTAAGATTCATATAACATATATAAGGACAAATGGTCAATTAATGGATTAATGACCATGAGTGTTAAAAAAGAAGAGAGTGTTAGGATCAATTTGCACTAAAAGAGGGAGAGGTGGGGGGGGGGGGGGCGGTACATGAGCAATTAAACTATGGACAATGCTAAGTTACTATCTTGCTTAAAGAAAGCTCAAGCAAGAACAAATAAATTTAAAAAGAAAAGTTAAGGAAGACTCATCATTTATAGTGGTTTGACCAAAACTTAGCTTGCATCCATTTTTCGGAGTCCTCCTCCTTAAGGCCCACTGTCCACTAGTGATATTTTTCGAGTGACAATCAAACCCTTACACTTCTCTCTCTCTCCCATTTTCATTGGTTTAGAAGATGAACCTTCTTATTGTTGGTTACAGGTGTCCTACAAGCCAATAACATGAGTGATGACATGTGTAATATGTTGTGTGATCTTTTTGCTTATGATTAATATTGGTATATTCTCATATTATATTATCTATAGCATATATATTGTGATGTCTTTGGTTCTGTACAATGAGAATCAGATCGTGATGAGGTCATGATAATGAGATCGATTCGTCTTTAAACATATATCCTAAATAATCACAGTCATAGGATATTCGAGAGGAACATCGAGATAACCGGACAGATTGGTGTAATATATACCTGTCCAAATGATAAAGGCGGCTGATCTCATAGCTACTTGTGTAGAGACACTAAGAATATAGTAAGGTGCTTATTGGATAATGAGTTTACTGATTGATCCGCTTATGGAATGTTGTATGATTGATAATACCTGATGTCAGATAGCGATTTCATAGTCCCAATTGTATATTTGATCCTTTGACTTGAGACACTAAGGATGTCTTGTATGAATACTACTTTCTTTGATGCTAGACTTATAGGTTTTGAAAGTTCTAAATCTGGTACAACTAGTTATCAGAATTAGTAGCCAATCTTACAAAGTCAATAAAGGATCATCCACTCTAAGTATCACAAGAGGAATATCTTGTATGTGCTTGCTCAGACAAATCTCTAGTCAGGGTCATTCAGATTGAGAGAGAAAGAGTTCTCTGGTAGAATTCGATTAAAGCAAGGCAAACTGATTCCGTATGTGACTTGATAGTACCATGTCCAATATAGTCTTTGGAATATAGATACACGGTAACTGTAGATAAATAAGTCTGATAGATTTGATCCCCGAGTACCGTCTTAGGACTATGGTATAGTGGCCTAGTATGTCCATAGTCGATGAGTCGAGTGAATTATCATGGATATAATAATTCACCATATCAGAAGGAGTTCTGATGGGAGCGACTCACAGCCAACTTGGTATCGAGCCTAGAGAGTCACACACATATGGTGGATGCTTCAGCGAATAGAGGATTGGATGAAGATCTAATTAGCCCATATTCTCATTAGATGAGACCCTATACTAATGGGTTCCTTGCTTAAAGGTCGAATTAGAGGCCTAAGGAGATTATTGGATAGAGATCTAATAATGCAATGTTATTGGGTAATTGGATGAAGATTTAATACTCGCTAAGATAGGAGCCCTAGGGTTTTGGTGGTTCTCTATAAATAGGAGGAAAGACTCATGGTTGATAGACTACATTCTTGGCCTCCCCCTCCTATTCTCCTCCCTCCCTCTACAAGAGTTACAAGTGAAAGAGATTTGTTGCAAAGATCCATCGTGTGGATACCGCTAGAGAGAAAGACGCTTGACTTCATTCATCATCTCTATCCAGATATGGAATATAGGGATATACAATCTCTCTAGGAAAAATCAATCTCTCACGCATCGCGATTTTTCAGTTTTTACGTTTTTCTCACAATCCTAATCTTTTGCATGACAATTTGATCTGCATGGAAAACTGATTTTTTTTTAAATTTTTGCTGCACATGTGATGCTCTTGTTGAGGTTTCCCAACAGTGGTATCAGAGCCAGGTTTCAATCCTAGGACATATGGGTTATGAGCCTACCATGCTTCCGTTGTGCATGTGATACTCTCACTGAGGTTTTTCAATACTTACAAAAATCTTTCTTTCCTTGGTCTCTCTTTTCACTTGTAGCTCACAAGGGAAGCTCTCAAGATTTTTACAACACTTTCCACAAAAAAAAAAAAATTTCCTTCTTCGTTGACCACCCTTGCTTCTCCCATGAAGAAAACTTAAAGTATTTATATACCCTATTGGCTTCAAAAATCAAGCCAAAATCTAACTAATCCTGAAAAATCTAGGTACTAGCGATACTACTGTCAACGCCGGTGGTACTACCACCGAAAGCACCTCTAAAATAGGGGCTGCGATGGTACTACCGTTGCCCACCAACGGTGCTACCACCGAGAATCCCGCAAAAGCCACCTTTTCAAATTTTTGCATACCCACTCATACCTCCTGCTAACCCCTTCCCGGGTCAACAAAATGAGCTATACCTGAGCTTAAATCTAACCTAAAGTGGACATGGTTGCCTCACATTTGGTTGATTTATATTATTTCTAAATCTAACTCAATTTGGACTCTAATCAAACCAATACTAATTATGACATACTAAGGTGTACAAATACAATAAATTTGACCAATATGTCAAGTGGCCTTCCTATCCCGACAATCTTCCCAACAACCTCCGATGAACTTTCGGTGAGTCTTGGTCATCTTCTAGTGAACCCCAAGTGCATTCCCGACAAGCTCCCGATCACTTTTGGTGAGCTCCCGGCAAACTCTCGATCACCTTCGATGAGCTTCTGACGAACTCCCAGCAAGCCCCGGATCACCCTTGGTGAGCTCTCGGTGAACTCCCGACAAGCCCCTGATACCTTCGGCGAGCTTCCGGCGAACTCCCGACAAGCCCCTGATACCTTCAACAAGCTTCCGTCGATCTCCCAACGAGTTCCCACTCATTGTTTGAACTCCGACCCAATGCCTGAACTTGACTTTGACCCAATATCTGATTCTATTATCTTATCGTAGTTAATCTTGCATCACTCATCTTTAACATATAGGTTAGATAATAAAATTGATCAATTGATTTCATCATCAAAATCTGAGACTCAACAATCTCCCCCTTTTTTATGATGACAATCAATTGATGATGGAGTTACCGTTAACTCCTCCTATGTAAATTTCATAGGATAAAACTAACTTTAATTCAAAAGAGCCCAACACTTTTGAATTCAAGCATGATACCGTTCATGACAAAATTTTCAAATATTTATCTTCGAACTCCAAAATTTAACACAAATCATACATTTATGATAAACATCAATTTAAGACATTTTAAAGATTTTAAAATAATAAATCATTTCTCTCCCTTGAATCATCAATCATTTCTCCACTTTATCACCTAAAAAAAAAAAAGAAGAAATATCGATTTTAACATTTATTATTAATATTCAACATTTGTTATCAATATATCATTTCCCCCTCTTTATCATCAACAAAAAGATGAAATATTTGACATATCATTTTTAAGTAAATATTCAAGATAAATGTCATTTCTCCTCCTTTTGTTAGCATATACTTTCTAAACAAATGTTTAAGATAAATATTTATCATAGTTCAAAAATTTCATCCTTTGTTATTAATAAAAAATATTGATCATATTTTTAAATATTAAATATTTAAAAAAGAGCGGGGGGGGGGGGCGGTTTGGTGGTTGGAGGGAGAATACTCAAATATTTATAAAGGATCATAAAAATCTCATCGCATAGAAGAGTTTTGAATCTCAATTTTATAAATGTCAATTCCGAAAAGAATTACTTCAAAGGTAACCTCAAAAATCTAAGAAATCCAAGAGCCATTATTCATTCATCTTACGTAAATTTCAAGCAATTCAAAAAATCTAAAAAATAGTAATAATGTATTTGGATGAGTTACCTCGTAGCAAAACTCTAACCACCCCTTTGCTCGTCGACCAAAAGAGACGATAAGCGGACGAAGAAATCTCGAGCGGTGGAAGATACAACAACAATGTTTGGTAATGGTGCATGAATCCTTCCCTCGGTTAAATGCAACTATGCGACGGGTCTAAGGACGCTGGGTGCTTACATTGGTCATCGATTGCCCAATAACAGTCGTTGATTGAGCCGATAAAAAAAAAATTGATATTTACACCTCCTATGTATTAAAGAATATAATTATCAAAATAGCACATCTTCTTATTGATCAATGAAATTTAATAATTTATTAAATTAAAATTATTTTTAAATATCGCATGTAAGTTAGTGGGCAACATTCAACAAGAAACAACAAAATCATAAAATTTTAATTATATATCATCATCATTAAAATATGTAAAAACTCATATATAATTAAATTAAAAATAGTTTTATTTTTATTTAATAAGATCTTTTCTTGCCTCTTCTCATATTACTAATAATAATTAGTTTACATCTTGTAAGTACTGCATCAATAAGTATTATTAAATCTATAAAAGAGAGAGAGAGAGAGCTTCTCATGAAACTTCTGTGCAACTACTGCTGATCAAATGTGGTAGAGTGGTCAAGCACTAATTGCATGATTAGAAACTTCATTGAATTTCTAAATTTAAATAACCCCACACTCATCATTATGCGGTTCAAAGGATTAAACAAAGAACGAGAAAGGTTTTGGCTTCTTGAAAAGAGAACTCATCGAAAAAGAAATAGTTTGGGTGCTCTATGTTCATGTGTACTACTAACCCATTGCAATGATCTGCTACGCTTTTGGATTTGCAGAAGGTGAAAAGAAGGATGGGCTTTCTGGTTGATTGAAGTCTAATAGAACAAAACAAAACATCAAAGCTTTCCAGACAAAGTGGTTGCCTTGATTATTTGAAACTGGGCGGTAAGAGAGATTATGGATCTTGTTTCATCATAGAGGTGTCTTATATTGAAGTAAATATGGAATTTGGTAGTGTAAGTTTTGATGGTCAAGGAGTCAAGTTTTTTGTTTTTTTTTTTCTTAAAGATTATTACATTTTGAGAATCGGCTCTTCAAAGATTATCATTTTGAATATTAGATTTCTGCCTTCAAGATGACTTTTTTTGCATTGTAAATGTCATCTATAAAACTAGTATCGGAGATAGATAGGTCTGATGCAATCAAATCAGTGAGAGATCTAAAATGAGTGTGAGAAAGAAATGTTTCGAATATCGAATTATATATACCTTAAGAGAGCTAAGGCTTCTATTTATAGAATGATGAGAAGAATATATTTTAATATAAAAAAAATATTATGTAGAATATTTTTCTTTCCTCTTATGTTGGTTGATTGAATTCTATGTGTAAAGTTCTGGCTGATCCAAAATAGTGACTATAGTACGTACACATGACGTTGGGAACTCAGTCCCACCCATCAAGTTGAACTATATTATATTTAATGGCACCCATTAAATAAATTTGAAAAGAAAAAAGCACATAATTCCTTTTCTAATGTTTTCCTGGCTAAACTGGTTTCCATTAAAGAAATCCACATTCACCATAGAGACCAATGTAACCATTATCATATCAAGAAACTAATTAATTAATTGGAGAGTCCATTATTTGAAACACTCAATTAAAACATTCAACCTTCTCACAAAAATTTCTTTCATTATTTTATGAACATGTATAGTTTTTATTGGGTTCTGACTTAACCATAGCATTTAACCAGGAATATACACAAGTATAAAAAAAAAAAAAAAATTTAAGGTGGTCTCTCCTTTTATATTTGTCTTTCTTTTTTTTTGTTTGGGCGTTTGCCATTCTTAGGTAGATAACATACATTTTACACATCAAGAATAGTTTTGAGCAGCTATCATGGAAACTTTAATGAGGTCATTCACATTCCACACCTATGACGGCTCCAGAAATATTGCTAACTGTGATGGAGATAACAAATGCTATGGCTAGTCTATTGGTGATACACTTGCTTGATCACAAACACAAGCAGAAAAGTGAAGCAGAAATCTTTGGAAGGAAGTTGTCCACAGCCCAAGCTACCAAGTTCTGAAGAGTTGTTACTGAGGAAGAGTTCCTGAGGCAACTTTGAAGAAAAGAATAAAGGTATTTGCACATGGCTTATCACCAAAGGAAAACACAGTTCCTTCCCCCTTCTAAGGTGAATCTGGTTATATAAACCGCAGATGTCATGTGATATTACTGCACTGCTGCTGCTGGAGAGAGATGATGAGGTTGGACAAGCAAGGTGGACAACCATTTGAGATCACAGAGGCAGAGTCACCAACTTCTTCCTCTGGGAGGAGCTACTGCTTCCCTCTTCTGTTCCTGAGCTTAGCACTCGTAGCTGCTGCAGTTTTGATCATTATATTTGTCCTCAAGCCAAAGAAGCCCAGCTTCCATGTCCATGCAATACAACTTGATTCTTCTGATGCAGCTTTCAGCAAGGGAATCAATGAGTCTTCAGCCATTGCTTCATTACTTCTGGTTGCTCACAACCCCAATAAGCTTGGCATCAGATACTGCTCCACCGAGCTTGGCCTGGTTTATGACAGCAGCAACATGGGGTTGATCAAGATTCCTGGTTTCTTTCAACCACCTCACAGCACAAATGTCACAATCTTGGTTCATGTTTTCTTCAAGACGATAAACCTTGGAGAATTGCTTACTGAAAAATCCATGCAAGGCTCATCCATCGGCGATCTGGAGATCCGAATATTTGGAGGAATTCAGGCTCAGCTTCATGCCTTCAACTTCCAATTTCCCAAGATTAAGGTTAACACTGATTCCGATCTTTGTTCTCTACGCAAAAGTTGTTGGCAATGACTAATTTCTTCTTGACTCTGTACCTTGAATCTTTATTCTGTAGGTTTTCCTTGATTGCAGGATCAGTGCAAAGCTTAGTGCCATGGCGCCGAGCAGAGTGCTAAGTACAGCTGACACACACAGGGTATGGCATAATGGATCAATTTACAGATTCCAATTTGAATGATGTAAAGACTATGACAAGAATGACTCACTCCCGTTACTCCATGTCATGCAGGCTTTTCTACTTCCCAACTTTCTTCACCTCACACACAAGTGTTCATTGGATCTCTGCATATGAACCAGCTGCCACCCTCCTCAAGTTCCAAGCAAGCATATTTGGATTCCTTCAAATCTTTATCCATTCTCCCTATTTTGGAGTTGTATACTTGCACATCAGCACCCTGAGGAACACAACTGACATGTTAGCTCAGAACAGCAACAAGCAATGCTGAGATACAATAATTATACTGCCCAACTAACATACAAGCGATAATAATCGACTTACTAGCATCTGGATATTTTGTTTAGATGTCATGCTGACATGATATATCTATCCATTTGGTACATCAGCATTTTCAGCTGATCAGGCTCCACGTATCAAGTCTCGCTTGGTCGCAGATAATTAATTGCCACATCAACAGCAGTAGGCAGTGAGTGAAGTATCAAAGTTGTGATTTTTATGGTTGAAGCCTTTGATTTGTGTTTTTTTTTATTTTTATAATATTCCAAAGCAGTCATCAGTTCTTCCATTCAATCTGAGGTCCCAGAATCCATGCCTTCCGGACCACAATGTGTAAGCACAACAGTGTAATGTATAATTTTGCCTACAGAATGATCTCTTCAATATTCTTTTGTACATGGAACTTGATATGATCCATGTTTTCATTTTCTAGCAATCATGTATATATACATTGCAACCTATATCTTTGTAGCCAATACATTTATGTAGTATAGTGGCTGTGCACTGACTAGCTAAAAGACTTTTGCATCTCTCTCTACCCTTTTAAAATCTATGATGTCATCCTTTGCAGAACACATTTTTGAAGATTAACTCTGCTCTCTGCAGGTGCATTTTAAGCTTATGGTAATGTCATGGGTTTGATTTCATTAGTCTTGTGTTCAGTCCAACTTGATTCCTCACATGCCTGCTCCTTGTTTGAGACAATATTATTGGCAGAGTAATAATAAGAACTGAGAAATTATCACTTGTCGAATAAAAAATTCTTCTCATTATTTTTTTTTTACTATCGGCAAATAAGATCACTACGAGTCTGAGCCGTACCAGGTGTACCAAGTGTCGGTATGTATTGAATCTAAAAAAAAAAAAAAAAAGACCTAAAACAGACAAAAATGAAAGAAAGTTATTGTCTAACATGCGCCCTGTACCAGGAGCACAAGTTCGTGCTGAGTGGTATGCCTACACTAGGCTTGAACTGCCTAGTTTATGTTGATCCACATGCTGATAATCTGACTCGTAAATACCACCTATACCGAACCACACAGCAAGTATTGTAATCACATATTATACAGCTTCCACAACAAATGAGGATCATTCAAACATGTTGTTGATTAGTTCTTAGACATTTTGGCAATCAATATATAACAACTTACAGGTGAACATGAAACAATATTAACAGATGCTTCAACTTTTTCCATGCTCAAGCAGTTCAATTGAATCCAAAAATCAGTATGAACATCCAAAACCTAGTAAAAGGAAAAACAGCATGCTTGTTCCTTTTATTTCTGGTTTAAACAAGTATTTACAGACAAACTTTTTAAGGACCAAACTGGAAGTAGAAAAAGAATCGCAGCCACAATTGTCAAGCTCATGAGAACACAAGTAGCTATACTAATATTTAACATTGATGATATTTCAACAGGCCGACCTCTATATAAATCATATACTTCCTTCAAACTAGCAGGACAGCAGCACTGCATCAATCAAAAGAATATGATAAAAATAGTCGAAATCAACGGTATAACGCCTCTCCATGGTCAACCCATTGTGCGAAGCTGTCAGGAAATTTGTTCCGTTTGTTAGCTGTTCGGACAGTGTCATGAGGCTGTTCTTCAGTTACCTGGTCTCCCTGCAACAAAAACAATCACAATATTAGCTGTTTGGGCAAGCATCATAAGGAAGTTGTATTTCCATTATGATTTCTCCCTGAACATAAATAATCAAGAAGCAATTGAAACAGAACTAAGCTTTTATTTTTATCTCAATTTCTCATACCATTACCGCATAATCATGTTACCGAATGATGCAGCTTTATCTTAAGACTATTCAAATCCAAAATAGCACGTGATTACAATTGGAAATTGTCATATACACAAATCTAACTGATAACTGATTTGTTGCTTGCATATGTCCTGACACCAAATGTACAATCGAACAATGATATTGATAATGATAAGGTTTCAAACCTACAACTGGTCTGAGACACCACCATACCAATATTTAGACGTAAAAAATTGTCGGGTTCCGAACCCTCAACCTCCGATAAATGGGTTTGATATACTATGAATTTATTCAATGATACATATAGAAGACAGTTCTAGGTACCGTACTTCTAAGAGTTTACGCTTACATTGTAATCCAAAAACAATGATGGAATGAAAGAATTGTGTATGATTGTTGACTACCACATGAAATGGGTTTCAAAATGGAGAATATTATAGCATGATGCAAGTTCTGGATCTGTCATTTGGAAAATGAGGTATGGCACCAAAATCAATTAAATAATTTTGGTTAAGAAATTACTGGTCAAGATCAAGATCATCTTTAGTATTCTCAACAAATATGTGTGTGCGCACCCACTATTCCAAGTCTGCATGTTTTTTATAGCAAAAGAGCCATTTTTTTTATGTGCAAGACTGTGTTCTCTAACAATAAATCTGCCTCAACTCCATTGCCACTACTACTACTTATTTTTATTCCTTCTATTTTCACACTACTACAATTTATTTATTTTTTTCCTTCTATTTTCCTATTGTTGAGCCTGGTTAGAGTTTGTGTTTTCACAGAGCTCAACTAGTCAAGATTATTCTCATAGTTAATGAGTGCAAGATGATGAGATAAAGTAGAAAAATAATCTCATTGGATAGATTAATCAAATCTGAATTTGGAAAGGTCTCCTTGTTATACTGGAAAAACTGATTTCGCAAAAGGATAGAAGTGTTTACCTCTGTGATTGACCCATTTTCTACAAGATCTGAGGATGCCTCATTACTTCTACCATTAGCAATATTTTGAGTAGAAAGGCTTTCAATTGGAGAATTTGATGTAGATCTGAAAACACATAACAAGCTTTTCATGATGACAAGTTTTCTATACCCTCAAGCATAAATACACCATGCAGAGACTACGCTCAGAAAATATTATATTCTTGGATCAATTGCATTATATAGACACCAACACAAGCATGCATATATTAGAAAGTTCGAATTATGGTATTAACCAGCTTATCAGGTTATGGATAAACAAGCTAAAATTGTAATAACTTTATCCCATTGAAGGAGTATATTATAGTTGCCCAAGGTACCACTTTTGGAGAAGGATTTTAAGCAGTAAGTTGAAAGGAGCTTATAGAAGTATTACAGATAAACTCTGAATTCATTATCGTTGGCTGGCATAAGACTCCTATATCATATGAGCACAGGAGGAGACTGAAATCCATAATTATGGATATCAAAATCAATGTAGTTAAGTGGTTGCCAAGACTCTTAATTGCACTTGATGCCTAGACTTTTCCAATCTAACTGTTCACATACAATTCTCATTAACTTTTCTTTCATTTTTGTAAGGCCTTTTGATATCTTTGAGGCACAGCATTTAACTTTAAGTTGAAAGTAGACTAAGAGACAACATTCGAATAGTCGCAAGCTTTTGAGGTACACTCAGGCTTGTCAATGTACTTGAGAACTCTAGAGAATGACCACCTTAACTTGAATACAGAAGATTAAGAGATAGGGGTTACCTGTCGTTCATTTCTCCCTCCAGAAAACTTCGAGAAGATAAAATTGATTCAAAATCCAGAAAATTAGAGTACCAGTCTTTATACAAATAACTATCCGCACTATCTATAAAATGCTGCCCATGAGGCACCACAGCAGTGTACCTATAAGGCAAGGTAAAAGGAAAAGTTATTGTTGTTGACACAATTAAGCAAAATATCAATAATTCTCTTCCCTCATGCGTCTATAAAGACTAATGCAAGGAAAGCTTGAAGATAAAATAATAAAAATGACCATAAACAGCTTTTTATAACCAGGTCATAGATGATGAGCACTTTAAAACCTCACATCTTTAGATGTGAAAAGAGAGGTCTAATACATCCAGCTAGTAGTTACTAAAATATCTTTTAAATATACAATGTACTAAGTTTGGAACACTTTGTAATTAAGTATATAAAATGGGGAGGGGAATAACTGTTTAACAGGGAGTTACAGTGATTTGGTAATGATGCCTACAAAAGTAGCAATAAACTTGAAGCTAGACCTGCAGAATGGTCACGGCAAAATTGAGTAGCCAACCTGTGATGATTTTGAGGATGAGGGAGCATTCTGACTAAAACTACAGCTGGATAGAAGAGTATAACATTCATGGAGTATATTTCCACCAGATAAGGATCTTTTAATAAATGACCTGTTTAAATTCACTACATCAAAAGATAGCTGCAGCATTTAGCAGATACAATAGACCAGGAAAACCATATAGTTCACTGGCATATCAACCCATGAAATCATTAGTTTAAACAAACTTGCCTGGCCTTCTTAGATCCTTCTATTAGTCATGAATAATTCAACTTTAGAAATCATGGAACATCTAGGAACAGAGTTTGAAGAGAGACAGGTCAAACAATCTTTGACAGTACCCAAAGTGAACTAGCATAAAATGCCATCAGTTATGTATGCCAAGAGGCAGTTTGATCGTCATAGACTTGCAAAACACATTTGTTGGGGGAGAGGAGGATGCTTATGAATAAGTAGCCTGCTTCATTTCGTTTTGATGTATGCATAGCAAAGCACTAATCTTTCTAGTGTGCCATAGAAAATAACCATTTATTCTGAAAAAAAAAAAAACATGACAACAAAGGCAAGTGAAATACCTAATAACCAGGTATTTTTAAATAATATGGCATAAATAATGAAGATAACCAGTAGTGTAATAAATCTTCAATAATAAAAATAAATAAGCAAAAAAGCAGTATCATGACTCTGTGAAGGCAAAAACACATCCCAGTATCATGCAAAAAACATGTCTAACAATACCTTGAAGTTTCATTGGTAAAAGCATGAGCACTCTTCCCAACACCACAATGCTCCCAAATTGCTGGTTTGTCCAGTTGAGGTTGAAATCGTCCAAGAAATCTGCATGTAATAAGTGCAAAAATTGGGCATCTCTATGCAGAATATTATGCAATTGTATTTTCCAAAGCATTGGAGTTTTCTTTCAGTATGAGACATAACAAATTCACAGTAAAAAAATTATACGTACAGATCTATTGCAGCCTGTTTGTCAACATCTGTAAAGGCATTACTACAATATCTTTGGAATGTTCTGAGTAACTCTTGATATCGTATTGTTGCTTTGCATTGACCTCTTCTTTCAGAAAAAATCTACCAAGAAACCAATAAATGTTGTTAAACTGAAAGTAGGCACTGGTCTTATGATCATTCCAGTGCGAGTATTAAGATAGTAAACATGTCATATGAATAAGAGATAATATTTTTACAAAAGAAGGGAAAAAAAATTATCATGAATTATGCTTTTCGCTACTATGATGGGAGCACCCACAATTACATAGAAGCCCTAGATTATATTATCTAAAGCTCAGACCCTTTTCAATCCAAAGACAGTAAACAGCAAGAAGCTAAATCTACATGCACACAAAGTGATTTCAAATAACATTAAAAGAAAAGAAAATTGCAAGCAAAACACATTCTTAGAAACACCTAGAATTAACATGATTCTTCAATTCTCAAGGAACATGGAATGATAGTGAGAAGTTTCATTTAGGATAAGTACCTTATTATGAGCAGTAGAACCACCATACTGCAGAGAAAGTGTGTCGCCCATTTTCTCATAATATGTCATCAAATGATCGGCCAAGGTGGCATCTAGAGGAATGCTTGGGCAAGGAGATAATTTCAATGCATGAAGTTGATGCCCTAGTGCAACTAAACCATAGGCATACTGAGCAATATTTGTGCGATCTAAACAATCTATGCAATTTGTTCGTAGAACACCTTTCTGACACCTAAGTGATTTAACTGAACAAAGGCCACCATTGCTTACTGCAATTGTGTTAGTTTCTATTTCTGACCCAGATATATCAGAATCCATGTTTTCTTGAGATCCATTTTCTAGCATATCAACATCATCTTTGTCGGTGGTGGTGGTGGTGCTGCTACTGCTGCAAAACTTATTCAATGATTGGTCACCAGCATCATCCATCCTGAACATTAAAGCAAGTATGTTTAAAAATAGCAAACTATGATAAAAACACAAGGCAACTTAAAAAATGTACTCATTCTTTTAAAAACCATAGAAATAATGACCCAATACTATAGAAACAAATACTTTTTAGTCAGAGTCCATATATTTTTCTTGTGGCTGGTTTGATTAATAAAAAAATCAAATGTTTCAAAAATGAAAAAGCAATCAGCAATCTAAAAGAGTTGCTAAGATTCATCCCTTTTGGAAAGATGAAATGGAACACATATAATCTTACAAGTCCAATTGAATCAAAATTCAGGTCGTTTTAAGATATTATTCATCATTTATAAATGAAGTCTGAAATACTGAGACATGATCCATAATGTGTAATATGATCAATTGCCAATGCAGAACAACCACCCATTCAATGCCTAAATTTGGGATTGCAAAGAGGGCTTGCAATAGATGGTCTGCATATGCTAGAAGAACTTCAGAAACGCCCTTAGTTAAATCATCGAATTAAAACTTCAGGCACATTTATATTCAAAGTAATATATGGAAAATATTTTGTGTATGTTTAAACAGAACTAAGAAAAAAACCTACAATATACAAAACTTTGAAGCATGAGCACCAAATATGATACAACAGAACCTAAAGACATTGGTGTGGTGAAAGCTCAAAAGGTTAGCATAACATTTAAGCCATAATGTGTAATAATACTTGGAGGTGCAAACAAATTAAACAACCACAACCTGAATACATTGTTGGTATCTTTCTCAAGTACGTAGATTTCTTCCTTTGATACCACCATGTTGGTTGTCCAAAGGCTGGACAAATTTTTTTGTTGTTTGTATAAGTACAATTTGTTGCAAAATAAAACATATAAACAAAACAGGAACAAAAAGATTTTGGTGGAATAAGATGAAAGCTGGAAGGTTGAACAGGTAATAGAAATACAAAGGTATATGACAAGGAAGTAGGATTTAAGAAAATTAAAATATCACAAACCAAGTTTCTAGGATAAAATAAACATGTAAATTTGTGTTCTTTTAACATATTATTCATATAGAAAAGTTTCTAAGAATTTACAGAAAAGTAGATAGTTAACACTATGCTTTCTATACAAACATATTAGATGAAAATGACGGAATTACGTGAACATATAACATAAGATACTTACACCCTTAAGTCACTTTTATATCTTAATGCAGGTGCCATTTCACAGTAAAGAAAGTCCGTTAGCTTTAACGTATATGCCGCCACTTCTACCAGCATTGTAAGCACATTTTTAGCTTTGCTGTAACAAATATCTCATCATAGTTATATTGCAATTGCAGATCAGACCAATAAATATCAGAAGAAGCCAAAGTACCTTCGATAATGCTTATGAAGGTCCCAATGTAAGAACTTTAAATGACTATCTTCTGATAGGTTCTTATCCACATACTTAACTGCACTGGCAAACTCTGAACGTAGAATAGATTCCCGAGGTTTTTTTTCTTCTGACTGTTAACAAAACAAAACTATGAAAAACAAAGGGTGACGAGAGTGCACTGGTCCTCAGTCAAATATGATGATGTGGAAGTAGTAAGAGAAATTGGCCTATCTGTGCTTTATGCATAAACCATAAAAAAAAAAAAAAGACATACCTTAATCAAGTTCAAAATAACAATAGGCTTTCCATATCTTTGTGCAAGATTATCAAAATGAAGCTTAGTAGCTTCATAACCTTTATCTTTATTCACTGTGGAAGATGAAAAAGTAAGGTTATGCTTTTCAAATACATGTTGCCAAACTTCATAACTTACAGATAATATCAGGCTTCAGATTAAGTTTTGAGGTTTCTTGAGACCAAAACAGAGGTATGGAACCCCTATTCTGGACTACGGAACTAACACATGTTGGAATTTCTCCGGGAATGTCTTTGAAGATAATTTGTTCAGTCTCAACGTCATTTGCCACATTACCATCTTCATCAACACCACGCTTGAGATACCTTATCCACAAAAGCAACAGAGGTATCAAAAATGAAGGACAAAGCAAGAAGAAAACACAGTCACAAGTAATATATCAATTTGCTTCGATTAAGATATAATGAGATTTAGCTACTACTCTTCACTGTAAAGAGTTACTTCATCCCATCCGTTGACAGGCATGGAACACAGATTTAAAATAGAATAATATAACAACCTGGTCCCAGCACAGTGTTGTGACCGCCTAGCAATTAGAGTGAACCAAAAATCTCCTCCATGAGTTGAAAGTTTCACCTGAATCAGAGAAACTAAAGTAATTAGTTCTTAACTCCATAATGAAACCTAAGAACAACATAAGGTAATTTCCAAATGTAATAAGGAAGCAGAAGGCAGCAAAACCTTATGCACCAGTATGATGTTCACATACCACAATATTCTTGTAATTGACGTTTATAAGCATTTTTTTTACTTCCACAAGATAGGATAACAATCTGTATAAAAAAAGAAATGCCAAAACTTGAAAGCTCTATCTTTGATGCAACAGTTACTCCTTAGCACCTTAATGAAGTCTTTCTACCTGTTTCTATATCAACTTAATTTGTGTTTGTTTCTATTCCTCCAACTCTTAGCTTTACAAAGCTTTCTGCTACCAAAAGTTGTGAATTTCCAATCTTATTGCTGACAATAATAAAGACAAGCTTCAAGGTCTTTTTATATACTCTACGTCTCTATATAGTAGAAGTACATCCAAGTAATCGATATGGCTCTTTTTAGGTGAAATCATACACTTGATAGGCCAACATCTAGTCAAGCAATTTCTTGTCTTGCATCGGTTGACACAAGCAACCTGGCAATCAGCATAATGCAATACATACCATGCTTGAAAGGCATTGACAATTTGGCACACCCCATGGAATGATCCTCCAAGATATGCATGTTAAACAATCCTTTTTATCCTTCATATAGCAAGCATCTTGATTTGTTGCTCATCTAAAATAACTATAAAAAAATTGTCAACGAAATGATTTTTTTTTTTAACATAATTTTAGAAAGTTAAATACAGTTAAATTTCTAATTATGTAACTTTTCACAGTATTAGAGAATAGAGACATGATAGTGTTGGTGTACAAAACCCTTGATGTGGTCAGTTATTCTAGATTTCTAAGTGATCATGATGTATTGATGAGTTAGTATAAGTCTAGTCATCAATGCATGCAGCTTTAAGTCCTCTAGTGGTCTTGCTTTATCAAAATCTTTAATCATTCAAAGAAAGCATATAAGTTCAGCAAAACCTAATGATTAAACAAGATCAGTAATATAACATTTTTACATTCCTTTCTGTTGATAGGAAAACATAAAATTGAAAGAAAAGGTTAATTTTTTAAAAAAAATAAAAAGAAAAACTAACATACTTCAAAATTTTACCTGCTTAAAGAAACCATATACTAAATATACTGTCCATAAAGTACTTTTCAGACGACTATGAATTTCACGGGTCAAGAATTCATTCCATATAAACATGGATTCATACAACATCTGCCCTGTTTTATCCTCACATATATTCTTCTGTAAGCTTTGCATGATGCTATATGAGTAGCTGAAAAAGAAACCTTGCGTGATATCCACTGTACAAAAGAGCTTCTTGTATCTGTCGCAACATTAAGACCAAATGCACTTTTAGTTCTGATGACATTCCATAAATAATCAAGAATGTACAGTACAGTACAGTGCAAAAATATGATAGCCTAAAAAAATAATAATAATAATAATAATACAATTATATATTAACATTACAAACCAAATCAGGAACAATGACATGAAACATGAAATCTAACCACCATCTGATAATGTAATCCCGAATAAGGAACAATGACATGATAATACAAAGAAAATATATATTTTGTTTTACTAGAATAAACTAGCAAATTTTATTTTTTTTAATAACTAAAAGTAACTAATTCTGAATTCTTTCAAGTATGTCGATAAAAGATGGTTTATAAAAGTGAATAAGAAAATGGAAAAAAGCTATATATGGTAAGATTGTAGAGTTTGGAATGAAAATATCCACTGTGCATGTCGTCATAAGGTGCATATGATTGCAAAATGGAAAGGCAAAATTTTCAAAATATTTGTTTTGGACAACACATCTAATATGTCAAAAAAAGTGCAAGTACTTTCCACATACACAAAGTCAACAATCTTTAGGAATAATAAAAGTTAAAGAGTCACCTACAAAAGTACCATACTATATATATTGTACATTTGTACTACATGCAGCGAAAAGAGAAAAACCTGCGCTCTTCTCTAGAATTAGCCATATTAGATTGGACACTCGAATTTGGTAGTGCGATGATTTTGCTCTTGGTGATAGCATAGATCGTGTGACCAAATATAGCACCAATTTCCTCTCTTTCAGTTATAAGGAGCATGTAGTAAGGCCCCAGAAACTTTACAAATCCTGATAGAAAAAAAACATCCTTCATCACAATCTTTCTTGTTCAGAATGAATAAAAAAAAAAAAATACTAAATACCACATGGAACGATAATAAATTGGGGTTGCAGCACTAACCGACAATGCCATAGCAGTTGGTGACAAACTTTAGTCCACCGGTCGACTTGTTTTCTTCATGTATTCGATTTAGCAACTCTTTACATTCAGTTTCAGAGTATGTGGTGGACTCCTGACAGATATTAAGTTCGGAAGCTCTCAACCTGCCGATCTTTAACAGTCTCCACCATCTCTGACTTCTGTTCTTTCTGATCAAATAAAAGTTCTGCAATGTTAAGCATCAAACTATGTGTAAATATTTTTGGTAGGAAGAATCCTAAATCAATGAACTAGCAGAAAATTCGAGCAGTATGCATCTACATCTTGGAACTCATCATAATCCTTGGTTCATAATGTTTATAAATGAGAATTGCTTAAGAATCTCATAGAGGGTGATTTGATCTTAATCCTCACAATTTCTGATCAATCCCTCTAAAACTAATGCTAGAAAATTAACATGATAAATCATTTTTAATTTGCAGAGAAAGAGATTTAGAACCTCAAAACTAACAAACTAACTAATTATAGCAACAAAATAAGTCTTCCGGTGGGGTATATTATGGGTAAAAGAGTCAGGTGACTATTAACACTAACTATTGCGACAAACCAAGAGAAACAAAGATTAAATATCGAAAAGCAAGACACAGAATCGAAGGCAATTAAACTCCATACAACTCGAGTCTAAAAGAAGCACCTAAAATCACTAAAGAAAGAAACCGATGAATAAGCTAGCAGCAAAGTTTTCCTACATGACAGTTGACTTTGGTTGGATTTGGATGTAGCCAAAGAAATCAAGAAATGAAATGGCTTCAGACATGTCGAGAAAAATGTCACAGTCGGGTTGAGTACCATCAAAGAAACACAAAATTGAATCTTTAGATAACGAGCAATGGGACGGACTAAGTAGCGAGGAAACCGATTCTTTGGTCAACTTTCTTACAGATTGGGTCTCATATAGCTCGAAGATCTGCAGGTAGCAGCTGGCGTCGTTGTTCCGAGCCTCCGCTCCTCCGCCCACTGCTGCCATTCCGTCCGGATCCCGCGCCCCGGGTTTGGACGACATCACTTGGACATCCAAAGCTCCTGAGATCACTCGGGCGTTCTCCGCCGCCGCAGTTCCAGTTCCAGGTTCCTCCATGGCTGCTTCAAATAAAGCATCCTCTTCCTGTCGCTTCCCCTGTTCGCCGCCGCTCACGGCTCCCGCAAACCGGTCACTTTTTATTTACGTGACCAGAACAAGAAAACACAAAGAGAAGGGAAGGGGCAGGAAAAACAATAGAACTTTCACCGACAAAGATCGATCTTCGAGGGTGTTCGCGGCAACAGATGCGGCGGAGAACCAAATCACGAGAAAAAATCTACAGGTTTCTCCTGCGTTTGCTGATTGATTGATTGATTGATTGGAAGAAGAGATAGAAGAGAGCCAAACGTGCAAAGAACAAACGATGAGCCGGCAAAAGAATCTAATCACCAAACACGAACACATCTATGTATGCCTTTATAGATTTCAATAAAATTTCGAGCCAAATATGGAAGGTCGTGTTTTGTCATGTCGAAGGACGAGTCAAGTACAACTCGGGGCCGAGTCAGTACAGTGAGTGGTATGATCCCGTACCGTGTGAGATTGCCTTGTGCTTTTTATTTACGTGGCCGTCAAATACGATGGTGGCAGTCGGAACAAATGTTTTTGACTGCTGTACAAGTACTACATCTCACAATTTAATCTAATCATAAGCATCATCATATATGTTTTTTTTTTTAATTTTTTGATAAGAAAAATAATATTTTATCTCTTAATAATTTTCCCATATTTTTTTTCCGTCAAGATTAGATGGAAAAGGTAGATTGGACAAATTATAAGGCTTTTTTTGTTTGTTTGTTTGTTTAATATACTTACTAAATTAGAAATAATCTTTTTAAAAAAATATCTTGAGCAAAATTTAATTGAATCCATAAATTTCATCATTTAGCACCCCTCAGTAGTAAGGCGAGTTATAGACCCCCACATGCTTCATTTTTCTCACCCACCGCACCGGGTCGACTCGGTGGGATTCCGAGTTCCGAGTCGAAGCCTGCATGATGTGGCGTGTCGAGTGGCAGTATCAAAAAGGCAAGTAATTAAAACTTTATGTGCTCATTATTATTTCTTGGAACCTCTGCTCTGACTTACCATCGATTGCTTCTCCCCAATATACTATATTTGGATCAACATTTATCTATTTATCATATATATATATATATATATATATTAAAATGATACTTGAATTTGGTTTGTACTGATATATACCACCTACCTAGTATTATTAATCAGTATATTGATTTGCCAAATTTTAGAAGAAGTTTTAGGAAAAAAAAATATCCAAAAGAAACTGTATCTCATCTTGTCTTGTATCGGGTCATATCGGTATTTGCACCGTATCTGACCCGAGCATATTTTACCTAATATAGAGAGAGTCATAGGAATTATGTACCATAATCTCATTCAATGTACCTCTCCTCCTCCTTGATTTGTATATCTATCTATCTATCTATCTATACACAATCTTCTCAGGCAGATAAATATAGTATCTACTTAATTGTACCTGATGAAGAAAGAAAGAACCCAAAAAAAAAAAGATGGTTTCTTGAGACGCTTGTAAAAGACTTTTTGAGTTTAATTAATTAATTAATTAAAAATAGGGTGGTGGATAAGAGAGAGAAGCACGCATTGGTTAGCAAAAGTTAATTAAAGTGGCACCATCGACTTCATTGTGAACTCCTGTGCCTCTATTTCTTCTAATCTGCTGCAAAATTGTCGTGGCGAACAAGAGATGGTCAACTCAGGGATCCATCCAACACGCGTCATCTACTCTTGGGGAACACACATCTGATTTGGAGCCACGTCGGCGAAGTTTCAGACTCTCCATCCAAGACGATCTGGTCAACGCCACTCCTTCGAGGGCTTTTTGACTGTCGTAATGATGTTTAAAAGATGGGAAACCCCACTCACATCGCTAATGATGCATTGAAGTCATTGATCATTTAAGTCCACTCGCATCGCTTGTTTTCTACAACACCAATCATCTGATATATATAACATATCGTCCCTATCTATTTCACACTGGATTGATTAAACAATAAGAATGATGAGAGGAGCAAGGTAAACATAATAAACAAAAAAAGTCTTCTTTGTTATTTATATATATATATATATAATTTCTTATTTGATGAACTTGATGCACAATGTCAATGGTCACCATCCTATCACTTGCAAAAAAATAATAACTAATTAATTAATTCTTTAGATGCTGAAGACTTGGAGATCAATTAATTATAACTATAATTCTTCAGGGAAGAATTGAAAGGGTTTCTGTGACATCCAACTTTCAAGTCTACAAGCCAATGTTGATGTGGTTGACCATCTCCAATTGTCGACTAAAACTATTATATATATCCATCCATGCGCTGAACTGCCGACTGCTTTGATGTCTCGTTTCGGTGGAAAAGGAGAAATAAATATTTCCTATTTACACTTGATGGTTTCAGTGGAAAAGAGAGAGATCTTTACCATCAAGACTTGGTCTATGGAACTACATACAGATGAAGGCAGTCTGTGCCCATTTGGGCAGCTAAAAGCTAGCTTTGAAGCATGCAAAATGGATGTTCTCCGCCTCCATGAAAGGAGGAGGAGGAGGAGGCTTCATCGTACGTTCTGGTGGTGTGTCTTCAAGCTTTCGACCACAGATGTTGTTGGACCAGTAGCAGCATTAATGAACCAGCAGGAATAGCAGCCAAAACACACCAGGGAAGTTGCCTCTCTACCTTCTTACCACGATCAACAACTGCACCCACCCCGTGAAGCTATTGAAGCCATCCATCCCCCATCTCAGTACTGAAACATTATGGATTCAAAGGTACACATTCTTGTCACTCAATCTGCTATTCTGGTTCTGCCTACTTGCAGTCCTGTGTCATGGAGGCCATTAGTTAGACTTCAGCCCATGGGTTTGAGCATTTGCAGTAAATAATCTACAAGTCCTTTTAACTATATATATATATATATATATATATATATATATATATATATATATATATATATGTTGACTGACCATCAGCATTTCTCAATGAAAACTAAGCATTTGTGATACTAAACAATACTCACACAGTACTACTTCTGCTCAGATCACTCCATTTGAAAATGAAGCAGAAACACTGATGCTGCAATTAGATAATTTTATCCTGCTGAACTATAATACCACTGCAGCATCATAGAATCATAATAAGATTATTAAAAAAATATTTCAAAGTAACATTAAGGTTTAAGTCATGGGAATAGTATTTTTTTTTTTAATATATATTTATGCGTTGCATGAATGAGAATGTATGTAGGTTTATTCTCTTGTTCATGGGATGGATGGCTGATCGGGGCTAAAGCAATCGACAACATGTGGCACGGATGCTAAAGCATCAATCAAGTTTGTGCGCGCATCTCAAAGCGTGACGCCGCAGCTCTAAAACGACTTTCGACCCACCCAATGACACCAATCGACAACATGTGGCCGGCGGCATCACTCCTCCCCAACGCGACTCCGCAACCCCGTCCCCGACTCTCCGGCGGGTCCCGACACCGCGCCAGCCAACGCCGTCGATGCTCTACGCTTACCGTGCTCTCTTCCTCCTCCTCTTCTAACGACGCAAAGGAGGACCTGGTCATTGCCGCCGGGCGTCTCCTTTGGGGCCGGGGTCTCCCCCCTCAGACCCTCGTCTCTGCCGTCCGATCCGGGTGGTCTGCCGCGTGGCACCTAATGATGCGCCAACTCGCTCCCTCCTCCTCCTCCTCCTCCGCCGCCGCCTCCCCACCTGGCTCCTACGCCCGTCCCACGTCCTCCTTCCCCTCGGTCCCCTCATCGTACCGCCGGAACCCCAAGAACCTCCACCTCTACGTCGCCCTCCCCTGCCCCTGGGCGCACCGCGTCCTCGTCGTCCGCGCGCTTAAGGGCCTCCGCTCCGCGCTCCCCGTCTCCATCGCGGCCCCCGGCCTCGATGGCTCCTGGCTGTTCCGCCCCCGTGGGCCCTCCGTCGTCGGCGAAGATCTGAGCCCCGGCCCCGACGGCGCCAATGCGCGGAGGACGCTGAGGGAGGTGTACGGGCTCCGGAGGGGCGGCTACGACGGGAGGTCGACGGTGCCAATGCTTTGGGACGCGGAGAGGAAGGAAGTGGTGTGCAACGAGAGCTACGCGATCATCGAGTTCCTGAACTCCGCTGACTTCGGTGATGAGGTTCATGATGGCTCAGGGTTGGACCTCTGCCCGTCGGAGCTCAAAAACGAGATCGACGACTGGAATCGGGTGATCTATCCCAACGTTAACAATGGGGTTTATAGGTAATGAGCTCTCTCCGTCCTTATCTCGGTGTTACTCCAATTGCTCTGTTCTGCGTTTGATCTATATATATATATATATATATCCTGCGCAAGAAGCTCTCTTTTATGTGTTTTTCCAAGTTGGAGCTCTGTGGGATCTTCATGCAACTTTGTTAAGCTAAACAATTCCAACAATATCTATTAAAGAATTCCGATGAATTCTGCAATGGACCAGCTGTGCATGATCTTTGTCAGCCCAACCAGCCATTTTTCTCTCTGGATTGCCAAGAATTCTTGGTACAAAAAAAAGGGAACAATTTTTGCCAGCTACCCTGCTCTGATGGACAACAATTAGATCGATGTTTTGATTCATTTGTGAAATTGTGTTATCGGATGTGTATAAAATCTCTCACTGACAACAGTTAGCTTTAATTTGCAGATGTGGGTTTGCACAGAGCCAAGAAGCATATGACGCTGCAGTCAATGGATTGTTCAACACATTGGATACGATAGAATCTCATCTGTCTTCCTCTCGCTACTTGTGTGGGGATGCACCGACTTTAGCCGATGTCTGCCTATTTACTACTTTGATCCGTTTCGACCTTGTGTACAACGTCCTCTTCAAGTGCACAAAGAAGAAGCTACTTGAGTACCCCAATCTTTATGGCTATACATGTGACATGTATCAGATTGCAGGGGTTGCGAGTACGTGCAATTTTGAGGCTATCATGGATGGTTACTATTGTACTCTATTTCCTCTGAATCCTGGTGGGATCCGGCCTGTCATGCCATCAGCTTGCAATCATGATTTGCTTTCTAAACCGCATTATAGAGAAGCATTATCTTCGAGTGGCAAACAAAGCATACATGCTTCAGAAACCTAACAGTCAACTGCTTGTCTCAGAAAAAAGAAAAATCATTCAAAATGGTAAGTGCACATAGCTCCAGTTTGCTTAATGTGCCACTACTAACCAGTACAACTTTTCTTTTACTAGTTCCAGCTGCTTTCCCAGCATAGCAAGTAGTGCTGGCATGCATATTAAATAAAACTATGAAGCAGTGGCGCTACTGATGCAAGAAAATCATACAAATGTGCATTGTGTGGAAAGAGTAAGGTAAGTTGTTTCGGAAGTTGGTAATTGCTTTGCTTAATCTCAGGTGTGAGGTGCTGCTATTAGCTCCATATGTTGTTTTTTCTATTATGCGCTACATAAAAAAATAAAGACAAAAAACATCAAAACATTTTTGTAGCTGAACCAAAAACTGACATCCTTCATAAATTTTTCTTTTACGATGAACCAAAGACACCAAAATTTTCTTGCTTTGCCATGGTGACTTCAATAATAACATAATCCAACCAGTAGACTCAGTGAAAATGACATGTACTATCATTAGACGAGAGGCGCAAAACAGTAACATGCAGCGTGGGATTTAAATCTAAGAAAACCGCCTCTAGTCTCGATATCTGCTTGAAATGTTTAAAATCCATGCCAAAGCATTTATTCTTGCCTAGTATCGTGGTCTGTCACACTGACATCAGAACTACTCCGATTTCCTGCTTTGTTTTACATGCTCACCTTTAGGTTGTCTTGGAGTTAACCTGTGAATAAGATATGAATTATGGTATTATTTAACTATGATCAGAATGGCCTGGCAATATATTTATTGAAAGTTTGTTCTATATGTTCTTCTGCCTGGTGCTCCGACACCAGACGTTCTTCCAATCGTTTGGATCTTTAAGTCCCCACTCACACGGTTGGACATGTTTGTACCTTTCTTCAATATTGGTTTTCTTTTAGAAGCAAAATACGATAGTTGGTCAGGGGGCAATATTTATGATATTTTTGTGTCTGCAGGTTTGTCATGACGTGGCTTGTTCCTCCCGTCTCAAAGGGCCATACCTTCTGCTACTCTGCCCTTAGCAACTAAACATAATCAAGCTCTCCTTTCATGTTTTAACAATTATCAACTACATAGTTTTTACCGTTGATTCTCCTTTTCATTTTTTAGTAACTAATGCCACTGCCATTCTTCTTGCCACACAAGAAGAATTGGGGAGCTATTTAAGAGGATTCTGCTATCTACTTGAGATGAGCAGCTATGTATTGCAATCATTTTAACCTAGATCAGAAGCAAGCAAAAAGTCCAGCCGTTTCTGTCTATTATGACCATGTTTGCGACTGAATATTTGAATGCGTGCCGCCGCCTTTCAGATTCGGAAGCAAGTTTATGAATGCTGATCGAGGAATTATGAATGCTGATTGTATGATAAATGGTGATAGCAAAATGCCCCTCTAAATGCAGTTCTCGTGTAAGGAGATCCGGGTCAGCATAACGTTCAGATTTAAAGTTGGCTAGCCACAAGGTACCTCAGGAAGAACGATACTGGAAGAAGATGTCGTTTGTTACCTATTGTTGTAAAATAAAATGTAACCATGAGGATGGTGTCCTCTAAACATTTTTGTTGATTTCTAGAAATTCTAGATGGTGATTGTTAATTTCTCTCCATATCTTCGTTCCATATAAACATTTTTGTTGATTTATAGAAATTTCTAGGGAGTGACTGAGAGTTGCCTCTAAACATGTTTGTAGATTTCTAGAAATTGTAGATAATGATTGTTAATTTCTCTCTCTCTCTCTCTCTCTCTCTCTCTCTATATATATATATATATATATATATATATATATATATATATATAGCTTGGTTCTGCTGCTTTTTCAAACCAATAACTTTGCATTGGTGGTATGGTAGCAAGAACAGTGGTGGAAGAAGATGTTGATGTCTATTGTTGTAGAAGAATCGAAACACATGCTGTCGATTTCAGTGTAATTTCTTCTGGATAGCGAATTTTCATAATTCCTCTTTACAACTTATCCCTAAAACTCGACTGCATACAAAGTAGTGGTTTAACAGCTTGTGATGACTCGTTCATGCTTTAATATTCCTCCACGAAACAAAAAAAAAAATTGTAAGAGAGGCAATTGAGAAGTTGGAACGAAGACATGAAGATTGACAATCCGGTAAACATTTTTCGTCGGACCAAATCATGACGTGTAAATTTGAAGAAGCCCATCAATCATCTCATGACATGAAACAATCATCACGTGCACGATAATAAATAAAGAGGGACGCGCCACCACCACCCTTCAATTTTGAGTGCGGAAGGGGTTGTTTCAAGTCCACCCAAACCTGTTCATGACCCCGACTCGGATCGGATCACGAGTTCGCCAGAACAAGAAAGATTCGCTACGACCGACACAACCGCGACGCACAATATGTTCTCTCATCCCCCGCCACCGTGTCTCTGAGAGTGAAGATGTCGCGCGAGAGCGGGTCCCGCGTTGGGCCTCGTCGCTGCTTCCAGTAAGGGAGCGGACACGTGAGACGGGGCCAGAAACGGGTAAGGCGAGCGCAGCATTCGGGCACCTCCTTTCTTTTATATATATATATATATATAATCATGGGACCCACATTCTCCGATGCGACCGACGCGGGTCCCGCGTGGGCCTCGTCGCTGCATCCACTAAGGAAGCGGAAAGGTGAGACGGGGGGCCGAAACGGGTAGGCGAGCAGAGCATTCGGGCGCCTTCTTTCTGTGATATATATATATATAGGACCCACAGTCTCTGATGCGACCGACGCGGTTCCCGCGTGGGCGTCGTCGCTGCATCCACCGAGGAATCGGAAAGGTGCGACGGGCGTTGCCGGAAACGGGTAAGCGAGTGAAGCGGTACGCGCGCCTCCCTTTTTTTATTTCACATCTGGTAGTGGGACCCGCTGTCGGTCCGGCAGCAACGCCGTCAGGGTTGACCAGAAGAGAACTTTCGAGATAGACGCCAAAAATATCTCCGCTCCATCCAATCTAGGCCGTCCATGTCCGTCCCCGGCCGCATCCCACCGTTCGATCTCAGGGAGACCGCGGGTGGTGAGGATAAGGACAGTGGTGCGCTTACCTCCTGGGCCAGGATGCGGTAATAAGGGCAGGAGGTGACTGTTTCTGGAGGATCTTCTCGGAGACGGAGGCAGAGGAGGAGCCGTGAGGCTCTTCCCCAGGTCTTCTTCTTACGTCTGATCCTCTCTCTCTCTCTCTCTCTCTCTCTCTCTCGGTTGCGTCAGGGACTCGTGTCAACTCGGTCCGTGGAGGAGGTTTGGTCCGTCCCTACGTTTCCGGCGGCGGAGGGCGGGGGCGTTTATGGTATCCTGGCGGAAGCGGGGTTGCAATGGCCGCCACGGAGGAAAAGATCGGCGATTTCTACGCGGTGTTGGGGCTCAGGAAGGAGTGCACGGAGGCGGAGCTGAGGATTGCTTACAAGAAGCTGGCTATGGTATGCTTGCAGACTCAAAATCTCTCATTTCTCCTCAATTTCGACGGTTGGTTTCGGGGTCTCTGTGGTTCAAAATACCGAAAAGATGATGTCTTCAGAGGAACTAGAGCGATTTGATTGACTTACCATCCCAAAGTTTCAACTTTTTTTAATCTTTTTTTAGTGGTCTTTTGGTTCATGTTTTCTTCGGATGATTCCGGTCGGTCGCTTTTGGAATTGACCGGAATTTCTCGTTTCTTCAATTGGTTCCTATTCGTTTTGGATCTGTCTTTGACGGAAGTTTTGTCCATTTCGTCAAAAAAATGGGCGACAGAGATGGCATCCGGACAAGTGCTCGGCTTCGGGAAACCATCAAAGGATGGAGGAAGCGAAGGAGAAGTTCCAGGAAATCCAGAAAGCCTACACTGGTCTGTTCTTCCTCTCCTTTCCGCACCATTTCCCCTGTTCTATGTTGCTCCATCTTTCGTTTGCAGGAAAAGTTTTGCATAGTAAGGAACATTATATTCATTGATCTCTTATATGCATCAATTCTTTCTTTATTGAACTTATAGAAACTTCTCGTGGTTTCACTTAATAGAAAAATAAAAAAAAAAGCCATAGTTATGAGTCCCTGTCTTCGATTTTCCACAGTTCTCTCGGACTCCAGCAAGAGATTTCTGTATGATGTGGGAATCTACGATAACGAGGATGATAATGACGAAAAAGTATGCATTTGTTTTATGTTTTACTTGCCATAATTAATATTCTCTTACAATTAGTAGTTTTTACTGCAGGGAATGGGGGATTTTATTGGGGAGATAGCTCAGATGATGAGCCAAACCAAATCTGGGGTAAGACTTCCTGTTTTGTGGTTTCTTAGTCTAAAAATGCATGCCATTTGTGATCTTGGTAGATCAATTTGATGGAATTTGAGCTGTTAAAATGTGCAGGAGAATGGTCATGATAGCTTTGAGGAGCTGCAGCGGATGTTCCTGGATATGTTCCAGGACGACCTGAATGCCGGATTCGGTGATTCTCCCATCTACAGTGGCCCCCAAGCTCGGCCAACCGACGGCCTCAATTTTTCGATGCCATCAGGACTGCAGTTTGCTGATGGAGGGAGCAATGGCAGCAACAAGAGAGGCAACTCTGGGAAGGCAAAGCTGGATGGGTTGGAAAACAGTGCCACTGGCTTCTGCTTCGGGGTGAGTGACTGAGTTGTTCCGGTCTGATCACACACACACTTGGGTATTCCTCATCATCTGTGATTTGATTATTTAGTATACTAAACTAGGTGAACTTCCAATCAGGGCTCAAGTATTAAGGCTTCAACCATTGTGTGTTCCAAAGTAATTAGTGATCTATATGCCATCCATTGGCCACCATCCAGTTGACCTGGAGATATTAGTGGTTGTAGGTTGATTGAATCTGAACCACACACAAAATTAGCTGGCACGTCATGTTTCCTTATAAATGCAAAACAGGAACAAGATTATCACTCATTTCTCAAGTAGATTTTAGATGTGTGGAGTCCTGTTTAATGATTTTCTGGTGTAGTTAGATGTGGTGTAGTTAGATGTTAATTTAGACAAGTGAAGGTTGACACTGGATGAACTTTGGTTACTCTACATCAGTGTTGATCATTTCAAAATAGTTAGGGAGGAGTGGCTTCCATTAAAGAGGTCTACTGGTGAGTGGTGGACCTGATCTCAGCAAATTCTAAATAGGAAATTAAGCATTTAACTTTTGGTTTTGATCACATTGAATCCATCTCCAGTCTGTGTTAAATACTAACATAACGGAGTGACATGTGAGGATCGAATTAGTTTAAGAAGTTTTAATGATATTAAGATGATCCTCTCCAGATGATAGGGAATATTTTTGTTTTCTTTCTACTGTCAGGTTGAAGCCATCTATCTCAGCCTGTCTATCGTCATGTGGCATTTTTTTTTCTTAAATGGTGCTCAAATTATTACTTTCGACAACAGAAAGTGGGCTGATTGCTCTTGTTTTGCATTCTTAGTTGAATGATGCAGGGCAGTCATCAAAAGGAAAAGGAAGCACTAATAGCAAGAGAAGGAATGGAAGAAAGCAGCAGGTCTCATCCAAACATGATGTCTCATCCTGTGATGCTGAGGTCTCATTTTAGAAGTTCAAGTTTAACCTCATGTTTCCTTTTTCTCTTATTCTTGGGTGAATTTACCCATGTTTTCAATCCTCGATATGGAAAGGAGAACCGTTTTGCCCGGGACCTGTCAGCCATAATGGTGCAACCCTAGTTTCTCAACATTGTGCGCTCTCTAATTTTAATTCATCTTTTAGATTTGGATAATGAGTTGTTAGTTTCGCTTGCTTGATTATTGGAGCTTCATGTGTATGCCTGCTTTCGGAGCTATGGTGTTGATCCAAGTGTGTCCTTTGCTTTCGACGCCAAGTTTTATAGGAACCCAGGATGTATGTGCTCCTGCCATAATGTTTTCTTGTGATTAAGCTGTACATGTATCTCTCACACAATAAAGAAGAAGTGCGCATGCTCAACATCAGTGTTTATGGGTTCAGAAAAGAAGTCTGGTAGTATGCTTTTGCTGCCTGCGATAAAGTTGTGTTAGTTTGGCTTCAAGCATATGTCAGCTAAGAAGAGTTAAGATTGCAGCTGAAGGAAGAGCATTGACCAATAAAATTTCATGTGAGCTGCAGTAGATACAATTTGAGTAGGGTCTCTTACAAGAGATTTTGGTTGGATTATTTCGAGTTTGCGCGATGTTAAGGCCCAAATCTTAAATTTTCAAACTAAAATATTGGATGTGAATGTGCCTAATGGCAAGTCATTAGAAATTGTAGGAGACAGGGTTAAGATTCAGAAGATTTAAATAACCCAATCTGACTAAATATATGATTTCGCTCAAAAAGAAAAAAAAAGAAAAAAGAATCGATTACAAATAATTGAGACATAATGTGTTTGATTGTTTATTGTTGTATCATTGGCTCTACAATCAAATAAACAAAAAAGGGGGGCGGGGGCTTGAAACTGGATTTTGGAAGGGAGGTGAGAAATGACAGCCAAGAAAAAGAATAGTTAAGATATATAACTTAACTGTGAGTGAGGAGGATTCATTGGACTCCTTTCATGAACAAACAGTAGGGAAGAAGAGACATACATAATAAGGTTCCAAGTAAAGTGATCCACCAGGGGGGTGGGTGCCCACAGCTTGTAGGAGCTTCCAAGTAAAGTTTGGCTCACATATGTTGTGCTCACACAGGACCATCATGATTCCCCTGGTCCAACACAATAGGTAGAGGTCTCTCAAGGGAAGAGGTGCGTGCTGCCCAAAGGTCCCAACAAAGACAACCTGTGAAACAAAAGAGGTCCGTCCACAAGTTGTATCCATCATCTGAAAGCTGCAAGACTTGTGTGTCTCTCTTTTCTTTCATCCTCCATCCATATTGTACTGCAACTTTCTCTCATATTTTGGGTGCATTTCTTGAAAAAAGAGAGAGAGAGAGAGACTGCGGTTAGCTACTGTTTTTTAATATAGTGACATACATGCCAACAACGCTTTATACATGCACCCGAACAATGGTTCTCACCTCCACCGGTTTTGCGGACCTCAGTTGGTGTTGGTAATATAGCATGCAAACCTACACGGGTATTTTGGATCTCCCGTGGGTCCTACATCTTTCACAAGTAGACAACAAGTTAGTGCCATGTCAGCAAGCAACAACGAATGATTTCTTATCAACGTTTTCTGCATGCAATGAGACCTCGTTCGTTAATTAATTAAGTAGTAAATAAAATACATGAACAAACAATCAAGTCTTGTTGTGTACTAGGAAGACCTTTCGAGGTAAAGATGATGAACCACTTTGGTGTTCTGCCCATCAACATGGAGAATACCAACTCCTCCCTCTTCCTTTTTTTCTGGGCCAACCATCCCAACCCCACCCCCCCCCCCCCCCACGCCCCTGTGGATGATGATGGTGACCCAAGAACAAGGAGCCAGCCGTCTTCTTCATTCTCAGAAAGATGAAGGCAAAGGATGGAAGATTCTGATGTGTCCTTTTGGGGGGCGACCTGTAGACACTTCCATGGTTGGGTTTATTTTATTATTATTTTTATTTTTTTTCAGTCTACAACTCTCTTACTTCTTTTAACTGTGTGTGTCTTACAGGGTTCCATGCTGTCAAAAATTTCTTAAGGTGACCGACCTAATACTTCTCTCTTAAATAAATATGATGAAAATGTTATAGTGTTCCAAAAATTGTTGCTATGCTTCAACTGTTTAAAATCTCACATACATATGTTGTCTAATTTGACTTTTGATAAATAATAACAAATCTAAATATCTAAAACATTCCTATTGTTCATGTTAGTACTCTTTGATTGAATTTTTTCCTTCTTTCCCAAACTTTCCTACACCGTATTTAAGTTTCTGTTTCACCTCACACTTTTTTTCTCAAAGCAAAATAAAATTATCCGGAATTGTATCAAACAAAGATTATATCACAAAACCCCAAGTAATGGGAATTCGCATCATTCAAGTTTCAAAGTCATTATTCTATCAATCAGCTATAACAACTAAGAATGAATCTAAAATAATATTCAGTTTCACGAGGATATATTATGTGTATGTTAAACACAAGTTAAGCGGATGGCAATATATGAAGGTTTAAACCATTACACTCCCCCCATTTTTGTGAAGATCAAACCTTCGCAGATGAATTAATCCAAAACTTTTTGTCCATGGCTCAACATAACATTCACAATTAAAAATACCATTGGTACCATCATCAAGAAAACATGAAAGCATTCAGATAATAAGCCATCAAGTTTTGATATAACATTATACTCAGCAGATATGCATGCAGTTTAGATATGAAAAATTTTCTGATATCATTGGCTTCTTTTAGTTCTAGAGAAAAAAAAAAAAAAAAGTTAATGATAAGACAGCTATGTACCAAGGATTAAAAAGAAGAACAAGAGGCACCAGGATCACTCCAGCAGCTACACCAAGGCTATTACATTTATAATTTACATGATTTGTCAGTAATGGAATCCTTCATGGTTAACTATAGCAGTCCAGTCAAATCATTTGAGTTAACCCTCTTGTCAATGAAGCTACAAAACAACCCTCCAAACAAAGTGCTCCCACGAAATCATGGCGAAAATGAATGGGCACCAGAAACATCTAAATTCCTTGTCTTGATGAGTCCAAATCGGTGGCCTCACTATTAAATAAACCCCTTAGTTTATACCAGACTAGCAAAAATGGGATAAGACAGGATGCTGGAACAAGAAAGAGAGCAATTTGTCAAAGTGAACCAAGATACAACAGCTAAAAGTCAAAACATCCTGGGTCAAATAAGAAAAAAATGCAGGGGAAAATGAAACTAAGACTGAAGAACAGCTAGAAAGAAAGAATATAATGAAGAAGAGGAGAATAAGGGGATAACATAAGAGGCTATCAGACTAAAGTCAAAACTGATGCTACAAAAGGGTGCTGAAGAGCCAAAAAGAGAACCTTATATGTCGCAACAAGTATGAGAAATAAAACTAAACAACACCATGAATAAACTTAAAGCCCTGATGTAGTCAATAAAAAAAGAACATGTATCAGACTTGTGGATCATGGAGAAAGAGCATAAGAGCTGCTGAGAGAAATGATTAAGGTGTCATCAATTAGTTCTTCTGTTTCAGTTATGACCATTGACTAAGTTCAGTTTTGTCATGAATAACATATCAAACTTGATCATCCTGTTGATAGATAGACCCAGCCTGATGAAAGGATGAAGCATAAATTGGATAGTGAAACGTAGCTGTTACGAGCATGAAAAGTCATTGAAGACTTCCGCAAGGGTATATTCATGACACTAAAGTTTCACAAGAAAATAACATCAAACTGAGGAAATCAAGGACCTGAGAAATTCTACGATAATAGATAAGACAGATTTATAGAATCACGATAGGGAATAGTTTTTCTGAAGGACAAGCGGGCAGTAGATTTTGAAGAACGAACAGAATATGTTTGGTACACACGGACAGAAGTAAGAGGGATCTTGCCCATGTTTCTCCAGGATAGTCCCAAGGGATTAGGAAACCCAAAGAGCACTGCAAATGAGAGAGCATAAGGTCACCTACTCTGGTACTCGACCATCATCTCAAGTAGACATTATGAAGGCCTGAATTAGGTTCTCTGCTGAACGCTTCTGCTCAAGGGTACCAGATATCCTGGCGATGCATTCAAAATGTGATGCCTTCGAGTCAACAATTTCTATATGAGCTCCCGATATCTGAAACAAAAGAAAAACTAACCATATAATCCTAACATGTCAACTTACAAGAATCACTAGGCACTGAGAAGAAAACTGAAAACAGCATGGTGTTGTACTCGAGCCTCAAAGAATTGCAGTTACTTTTATAAACCCTTAATTCTAGATGTAGTTGGCTAACCAAAAAGAAGTTCAAGACAATCAATAGCAAACTCTTCCATTGTATGGATATGATTCTCACAAAGTTCTTGAGCTAAATCACAGATTTTTATGCTAAAATAGATCCAACCGTTACCGCACACAAGATTTCATTATCATCTGATATACAGCGGTATCCAATGGTACAATCCTCTTGGCCATACATACTCCGGCATCATACAATGTACAAATATATTTCAGATTTTCTGCTTTGTAATAATATTAATAGCTTTCCAATCCTGAATAAAGAGATTTTGATTAAAAAACTAATTACACTTAAAAAAGATACTACTAAGTCAGTCTGTCTGTTCCAAATTTTTGCTGAAAAAAACAGCACCCTTCTGTGTATAACCAACAACAGAATATCCCATATATTCAGGAATCAATTCAGCTAGTTCTTTTATCTTATTATGCACATAGTGGTTGCTAAATTCATTTATATGGTAAGTCAAACTTGGCTTCAATTTAACATAGATATGCGAGTATAAATTTAAGGAAACAACAATGAAACTCAGGGTTCACAGGAACCCAACAAAGGAACACCTAAACCATTGTGGCCTGTAAGATGATGACAAGCTTTAAAACAATCTTCATGACGGTTATAAAGTGCTATAAGTATCGTAAAAGGAACTCCCAAACCCACCTTTCTGATATTGTCAACATTTGTGCCTCCTTTACCCATAACTTTAGGCAGCGCATTTGCAGGAATCACCATCTCAATGTATGCAGGCAATCTATAACAAAAGCAAAATTTAAATTATATATCCATATATGTAACCTGAAAAAGCATCATATTCATCAAAACAAATCCTTATACTACAAGATCTTACAAGACATGCTATTTTAATTGATGGTAACACCAAAGCCAAAGTTGCAACTAATAGTGGATACAAAAAGCATACCCTCCGTATGTTCTTGATGGATATGAAGAAAGAGATCCAAAACGATTCTCTCCAGCCTTTGCCAAGAGATAAGATGCCATCAGTATATTTGTCTAATGAAATCATTAAAAGCTACGAAAGTTTTTACTATCATGGATAAGGGCAAGAGAAGCACTGATAACTGTAATCATGCAGAAGGAAATATAGTTAATAGCATAATAGCTACATCAAAGACAATTTATACCTGCAACGAGTTGTAACCAAATAAATTACTGCCAGGGAATATTCCTAAGCCCCTCTCAGTTTCAGCTCTCTGATCATAGCTCAAAGGTGCAAGAGGTGGAATCGTAGGCAATACTGGAGGCACAGAAAGACTGCCAGAATGAAGAGAATCAGTAGCAGGAACATTCTGACTGCTGTCCTTCTGAGCATTTTGGTTGCCTTCCTTGTCTTTTAGAGCATCTTCTCTGAGCCTTAAAATAATCTGAACAACCGCATCACGCAATTTACCTACCTCTCCAGACACCTGGAAACCAGTTAAAAGAGAACAGAGGAATGAAAATTGAGGACTTAATAATAGATAAACGGAGTTAAAGCAGACAAACAAACCTCCACAAGCTCATTATCGGGAGCAGCCTGTTTGGGTTTTTCACCCTTTGAGATATAAATAATTGCCTTTGTCTTCTTGCGCATATCAGTGATAATTGAACCACCTTTGCCAATAAGACAGCCAATAACTTTTGAAGGAACAAGAAGGCGAATATTAACACAATCACTATCTTGATCATTAATCTTTTCTTGAAGCAGCAAAACAGATTCAACTGCAGCAGACTTCACATCATTGGTAGACTGCCACAATCAAAATTTATGCATCACATCCATTAGATAATAATGATAACCAGGAAAACCAAATAAATAAAAAAACAGTTCTAACCTCCGTTGATGTGACAGTGATAACACACTCATCAGTATCATCTTTTGTATCATCAACACTGATTTTTGCACCAGTGGACTGTCTTATGCTCTTTATAGTACTTCCTCCCTTGCCAATAACACGTCCAATCTTGTCAGATGGGCACAGAACTCGTAAGATGAGGTCCTCCGACTGTGTTGGACCACCATATCCAGGAACAATAGGAAGGGCAGATGGATACAGTGGCCACATATTAGAAGTGTCCGTGAATCCAGAAATCTCAGATGCAAGATGAGTTGCAGCTATAGGTGGTGGCACAGATCCAGCAGGAGGCAAAAGAGAATCTGCAGTGGTATAGAGACTACCAGCCGGAATAATGGGAATATCTGATGGAATAATTATGGGTGGAAGATCAGGAATCGAGGTATCAAGTGAGATCTCTTCCTTTGGTGAAAACTTATACATGACAGCAGAAACTGCAGTTAATGCATTTTTAACTGCTTCAGCATCACCAGTAATCTGCTCAGATGTGTAGAGGAGAAGATTGACAGTGAGCATACTTATGCTTAAAATAAACAGAATAGTGGAAATAACATGAAAAATATCCTTGTTTGTAAGCGACCAGCCCTTTTTCCATCAATTAATCAGTTAAGTTAGAACCAAGGATTGAGATCTTGTCTAGACCCAGTATGTACCAGCCACTAATTACAGGTCCAGAAGTGAACTGGGATGCAGACCACCACTTTCCGGACCAAGTCTGGTTCATTTTTTACCAAGTAAAAAAGATGCACCTTTCTCACTGCCCACCATCCACCTACATGTCCTTCGCTGTAGGCTTCGGTGCCACTGCTACTCTCCTTATCCTTCCCCCTCTCTGCTCCTCATCCTCCTTGGTACCACAGTAATACTAGTGTACATATGTCGATATGCAGATGTGGACTAGACGTGCAGATCGAGCTAAGGGCTGATATTGCTCTGGTACTCGAGATGTAGTACCTTGGTTAGAACATTACTTAATGTTAAGCTACACAAACTTTGACTCTTGGGAATAGGCAATGACCTGATACAAACACATTATTTAAAGTTGATGTAGTATTGTATGCAAGGCACATTCAAGAACAATAAATATAATTTTGTGATCCCTAAAAGGGAAGCAGGCAAGTCAGTTTGTAGTCCAGTCTTGTGAAACAAGGAACCAGCCTTCTAGATAGTCTTTTATGGACATGGACACAGTTGGATTTGGAAGTGTACCACAGTCTTCAACTTGAAGTTGAAGATAAAAGAAAAAGAGAAATACTTGGTAAAAGACTGTTCAGGTTGGAAAAGGGTAGAAGTTGGCTATAGACTTGTATCCATCTTCAACTTAAAAGTAAACTTGAATAAAATGGAGGGGATTACATAGAGAAATACTATTATAAATTATAAAAAAGTTACATCTTTATATTAGAGATTGTGAACCATTGAGAAATTAACTTGTATGAAGCCTGAAAACCCAAAAATCATCCGGTCTTAAATGACATTATGGTAAATTGGATGCTATTGCAGCGTCTCCTATGTGACACTAGAACTCTACAATCAGAGTTCTACTTGTGAAAGCCTGTCCAGCATAACTCATGGGGAAGATGCAGCAATGCAGGTAATATCACATAATACTGATCCTAAATTCCATCAAACGTGAGAACTAGAGGAACGACATGAAATCACAAAAGCAGAAAATCTTAATTTTAGAAATATAAATATGCCATGAGAATTGGATGCAACCTTCAAATAACAAAAATAAGAAACAGAATATCTAAAGAAACCAAATATCCTCCAACAAAACTACCTACAAAATCATGATTTTGACAAAACTCAGGCATATGAGCTTGTCACTAATAAACACTAAGTTTATACTTCAATCTGCTTGTATAAGAAGTCCAGAAGAACCTCAAATTTTCACATCATCAAAAGTATTATTAATCCAGTGACTGACCATCTCGAATATAAAGCCAATTAAGCTGTTCCCTGTAGCTATGGCTTTTCATATCATAGTCCACTATTTCATTCTTAACAGAAGGACAACATACTCATTTAAGAGTTATCAGATCTCTCTACCCCCTTGGAACATAGTGATATGAGGTGGCCATCCAAAACATCACAATGATTTCGCAGTCATACATGATCTCAATCATTGAAATTAAAACAATCAATTCCATAGATATTGTTCATTTTGCAGTTACAAACTACCACTTTCCTACTCTAAATCAGTTCGAGAATAGCTTAATACAACAAAGCACAAAAATGAAGGTATCCACACACACTTCTTTTGATGTAATCAAACAAGAAAAGCCATTGACTAGGAAGACCAGGATAACTAACACACTACTGAATAACCTAGTATGTCCAGCACACACCATACCCATAAAATGAACCAACAAATACAAACTCATACCATCAACCAAGGAAAATGAAGTATTTCACCCATGTAAATAATCCATAATTTGGGATGTTCCACGTGCTTGGAAATTGTGATAGAAAAGGTTACAAAAAACATGTACTAAAATTATAATTTACAAAAGGATTCTCATGAAGGAATTAACACACTTTAGACATCTAATGTAGAATAAGGCAACTGTAACAGAAAACAACATAACAAAACCTACAAATTTATTATATACTACAATATTAAGTAAGAAAATGTGGAGGAAAAAGAAGTAACAGCCACGTTTTTCAACAGGCACCTTAGTGCAACCCCTTTGACACTGAATCAACAGTTTCATGTTGACTGCAAGAAAGAGGTGGATACACACTGGAATAAAGGCAGACCAACAAATGAACAGTTGAAACTTCTAAAGAAGATAGTTCAATAGAAAGCTTACAGAACACTTCTACAACCAACTTGGATAACTACTTCTAAGTCATGAGTATGACATAAATTTGACCCAAAAACTGGCTAACCTTGTGGTGCAAGTTTATGTTAGATACAGCACAAATCAAAAAAGACAACAAAAGAATTACTATAATATTGAACATTCACTGAAGTAGTTGTATAAAAGAGTGGACGACATTGCAGAAGCAAACCAATGTCACACATTTAATACATTATATGAACAAAAGAAATGCATTTAAACAATAATTCTGACCGCTAATTGTAGCAAGGTTTGACTTACCGATCCATACCGGTGTACCAAGATTACCTTGATACCGGTACTGGGCGGTATGCACTGTGCATACCACCCGGTATATTAAAATATAATGTAAATTTTTTTATAATATAATATTATATTATATTAAAAAAAATAATATATAAAAAAAAAGCGCCCGCGGGAGAGGGCAGCGACGGCGCGCGAGCGAGGACGTCGCCTGGAAAGTAGGTTCTTCTTCTCCTCTTCTTTTTTCTTTTCCTCTTCTTCTTCTTCCCTTTTTCTCCCTCAATCGATGGTCAATTTCTCCCTCAATCAACCGCTGACGATCGATTTCTTCCTCAATCGGCCACCGACGGTCGAAATCGACCGCCAAAGATCGATTTTTGGCAGTACCGCCCGGTAGCTGGCGGTCCGCATGTCGGTAACCTGACAGACCGGTATGTACCACCCATACCGAGCAGTACAGATCGAAATTGCAAACCTTGTTATAGTATTGTCCTCCTCAAAGGACAAACCACTAACATACATTATGAGATAACAATCTCAAGGACTCAACTTATGATAGCTAACTGTATTGAGTACCTGAAGAAAGTTGTCAAAGCTCATTGCACAAGAATGTGTTGCATCAGAGGGATCCTTCCGAGTAATTTTTATGTTTGCTCTGGTCTTGGATCTCAATTTCTTGATGGTAGCCCCAAACTTACCTATAATATTTGCAGTTTGACTTGCTGGCACAAGGATATGAGCCCCTTCCTGTTTCCTTTCAATCTCACTAGAATTAGCCAGAGCATTTACTATAGCATCATGAACCTTAAGCAAGGCATCTTGGGCTGGGCAGAGAGGTTGCAGGACATCATCATCAACATCCACAGGACTCTTGTCCTTTACGTAGCAATAAATAGTGATAACCCTTTTATCCACACCGGGAAAAGGATTGACAACTTTGATTTTAGCATTTGTCTCTTGCCTGATGGAATTTATCACTTTACCACTCTTGCCAATCACGCTCCCAATAACACCAGCTGGACAAAGAACACGATATACAACCAATTCATCACTGATGAAATCCTTGTTACCCAATCTTTTCTTCTGCTGTGCACCTTCATTGTCAGGATCCCTCTGCTGACGCTTTCCCAAGTCAACCATGATTCAGAGAAAGAAATGAATATAGTATACACAAGAAAATATCACCAGCAAACTTCGAATAATTAATCCTGAGATTGCATTATAAGCATAAATCATGAGACTATGATCTCTATAGTTGAAATAGAGAATAAAGATGAAGTGACTAGAAAGAGAAAAAAACAACAGTCAGTAATATTAGATATCAGACAGAGAATAATCAACTGTGAAGGAGCATAAGAATTATAAAATAAACAGGAGGAAATTTCAGAAAAGCAAGTTCCAAAAAATTATATGATGTGACAAAACACAGTCCAGTTACAAACTTTTTATCTTGTATGACACCATGACAATTATATCGCCTCATCAAAAGCTGCTTTTGACGATTAAAAAATAGTGACAAATAATCAAAAACAAAGTCGAAGCCTTTCATTTTCACATATTTGCAATTCACAAAAAACAG